>JAVTVY010007932.1:0-46620 GCA_036873755.1 Hanleya hanleyi
TTAGGTAGCGTTCCCAATTAACGTTTTTGCTTCGTTCGTTTAAATCTCTGAAAAAAAACCCAAGTCGTTCTACACCCATCGTTTTGATTTTCGTGGAAAACCATTGAAAAAACCATTCAACGCATTGGTTCGTTCGCCAGTGAACGAAGTCGTTCGTTTTACAGAAAACCATTGCGTTTTTTTCCTCCTTTGTTTGTCATCGTTCGATCGTTCGCTGGAAAACGAAGACGCAATAATACAATCACGTGATGTTCGCATTATCCAACCTGATAACGCATTCTCCGTGGGCACTGATAAAAGAATCCGTTAATTCAATGACGAATTCTCTGACGTTTGGACAGGCAGTAAATTACTTTTACATGTAACTAGATGTTGAAGTTCATCTGCATAATTAGAAGACAAAAGAAAGTAATGCACAGGTTTTTGCCCCGGTTTGAATCGATACCATCGCGTCAGACACTGATTATTCGGTTCGTCCTAAATGGCCAAATGCTATCTCCTTGCCAATCCCCGATCGCATTATTTATTGTTTTATGAATTTGTATTATATAGAGAGTCTATTATATTGATAGCTATATGTGCGTGTAGGAACAAACGATACACCAGCCCGTGGTGCCGCCTTCCCGTTTCCTCCGCGTTCT
Organism: Hanleya hanleyi; assembly: GCA_036873755.1. Lineage (NCBI taxonomy): Eukaryota > Metazoa > Mollusca > Polyplacophora > Lepidopleurida > Hanleyidae > Hanleya > Hanleya hanleyi. Next base: position 642 of record JAVTVY010007932.1, read on the forward strand.
ATTTCGATCGAAACGTCCCGGTTTTCAAAATGGACATGAAATTTATTGGTAATCTGGAAGGGGGTCCCAGTTTCTATATGTCCGTATCTTTGGCCGTTTAGTAGCTTCTCAGACGATCGGAGTGTTGTGCGAGCACCAAATTTTGGGACCACTTGTCGAATACGCATCTCGCGGCCCAAAATGGGATCCTGACAAAGATTTTTTTTTCGGAAATGTCTTTCTTCCATACTATTGAACGTCTAATCGGTATGTCCATGTCCTGAGGTTTTCCTAATCCAATTGAAATAAAACGTTTCGTTTATCTCTAATGAATATATATTTGAATTATATTCTCTTACCTGGATAATTGATTGTATGCCCGACGCGGAATAAATGACATATTTAGGGTTTTGTTTGCCTCATTTGCAGAATACATAGAACATAACCGACAACCATAGAATGTTTAACGTCATAACGCGAAATAAGACATGCACTACGGTCGATTTTGGAAATAGATCGATATGTCATTTGTGTTAATGACACCGACAGGTGCACCTTCCTTCATAAAATGACCTGTTGATACTGAATCGCAGAAAATAATATGGATTCTTTACCTTCCGGTTAAAGAGTTGTTTGTATTAGCGGAGCGCGTTGTTAGTTTCACTCTGCGAAACAATAAGTTTCATGTCGGGTAATACTTAGAAGCGTTGATTGCAAATTGAACTCAGTCTTAGTATGTTTATTTCACGCGGCTATGGAACCATAATAATTGTAAACCGGACGCAAGGCTATTAACTGGAATTAAAGAGTTTAACGTTTTTTTTTATTTATTTCAATGAATCTATATTATTGTATTTATTTTCTTCTCAGTTAGGCCCGATTGTTCCCAAATTAACTCGACATGAACTTCCCGTAGAAGAATTCTCTGCCAAAGATATCAAAACAAGTTCAAAGAAAGAGATTTTAAGACTGCTTGACAATCGAAATTGGAGGTGTTGATGATTCACACGTCACACCATAGTCGGTATGTGAACAACCGTCGACTTAAGAAAACAGCGAAGTGGAGGGGTCGGAGGGCTTAATTTCTTTGAAAGAAAAAATTCAAACCACATTGTTAGCAGGCGTGCCTTAATAATATGCTAACCTTGTATTATTTGTTGCTGATCTCCTGTGTCCAGCAAATTAACCAAATTAACGCCCAATTCAGGGCGCAATGAAGTTTTGGACCTACCGCCACACACGTTTTACTATCAACGGTATTGCTTTGTCCATGAGGCCGCTGACATGGAGTGCTCAAATTCTGCGGTTTCGAGTGAATTAGCAGATTCTTCCTAACTCTCTCATTGCTATTTATTATTTAATTATTTATTTTAATACTGAGTTGATGGGCCGCGAAATCCATATGCGAAGCGGCCCTTAAACTACAAGATTCAATCGAATTACCAGTCCATCATATGGTCTTCAATGTCATCATTTGTCTAAATAACGTGGGAATCTCTAACGAAGCATCAAGTCAAGCTGCTGTCAAATAAATATTTATCAATAAAGATTTTCTCACATTCTGATATACTTTCAGAACAACATATATAATTATATTCTAGACTGTTTGTTTTGATCTTGAAACTATTTGTCAGGCCGATACTCAATATCGGGATTATGTAATATTTAATTTCAGTGGTCAGACAGTAAGACGGTACAGTATCCGTGATTAATCGGTGGCAGGACATTTCGGCACGCGACATTTCGGCAAGTGACATTTCTGCACGCGACATTTTTCCACAAAGTGAAGGGTACAACATTTCGGCACCCCTTTTTGTCAGATCAATTTCTTTTTTTTCATATGTTCAACATATATAAACATATCGTTTTAAGGGTTACCAAGTTGAAGGTTATCATAGTTGCTCACGATTATCCGCGACATTTCGGCAACTTTTTTCACATTAAGGTCGATGGCGATTGATTGGTGAGGTTTTCACTAGTGATAGAATATTTATATAATGCTTTTTGCTTTATGAGAAATTCACAACATTTCTAAAACCAACTGCTCATGTGAAAAAAGTTGCAGAAATTTCGTAGATACTCGCAGTAAAACATTTAAAACTTGGTAACCCTTAAAATAGTCTATTTATATGTTAACATATGTTAAAAAAGATAAGAAAATCGTAATTTCTAATATGATGTGGCTCGTTAAAAAAAGTGCCGGAATGTCGTGTGTCGAAATGTCGTACTTTTCACTTTGTGCCGAATGTCGCGTTCCGAAATGTCGCTGTTTGCGGATTCCTTTAATCATAATGATTTTATTAATTCTTTCCAATTCTATATAAATAATAATTCTTTGTCACTCTCAATGTAACAGTCTTATCGCTGTCCTCGCCATTTCATGCTACCTTTTTTATATTCACAAATATCCACAGTACTCATTTTTCTTCAATTGCCTGTTTTAGACAGAAAGAAAAGTTCAATATTAAAACAATCAGTAAGTACACTAAGAGAAACACAAACCAACTGACAAACACACATTTCCCAGCTGTAACCAAAGTGGTCCCATAAGAAAGCATTCTGGCCACACATGGGTTAATAATATTGACATTATATATCTTATTTGCGTGATGCCGACAGCATACAGGTATTTGAGAAAATAAGACAAACTATGTAAACCAGTTGTCGGAACAGAATGAATTGAGTTAGGTTGAAATATTCTGAACAGAATGATCATGTGTACGGCTTCTCGTCATTAAATCAGCAGTTCCAGTGTTTGGGTTACAACACTGAATAGTCCATGATAGATTATATATTAAATGCTCATCAGAATGCACATACACCGTGGTCAGTTTAATACGGTGCCGTGTATATACCGTTAGGCCTGTTATCGACGGTTTAACAGCCTACACGTATGAGCTACCATCATTCAAGCAGTGTGTGGGCGTGTCTTAGTGTGACGTCATTCAGGCGGAACTACTTTTGATCGTTTTTTCTCCAGCAAGTCACAGCCTTAGAAACTATATAGAAAACCATCGAACGAACGCAATGGTTTTTTCTTCGTTCGTTTCTTCAATGGTTTCTTTGAGAAAACGAACCAACGATACACCCATCGTTCGTGGCATGGTTTAAACGAAATGGTTAAAACCATGGAAACACGAACGATAAATGGGAACGGCCCCTTATGTCGGTTTGTCGTACGGGTAGGTAGAGCATGTGGTTGAAACTGTGGGTGACTTGATCTCCATACTTCTTTTAATGGAACCACCCGTAACAGAGGTGTGTTGACATCGCCCACGATGTGGTTGTCGACCACGTGCGAGTAGACGTAGAGTCCGTACATACCCGACTTCATATCCATCGGAATCTGGCTATGGTCCTCGGATGGAGCCGTGTAGGTCGGGTGAGCGAGACCCAGCATTTGCTGTGGGATAGGACTCAGTACGACACTCAGGTTGGCGGTGAGGAGAATCTGTGCATTTTCGTTGTGTGCTTCGTGATCGAAGTCCAAGTGATTCTTGAAGAGAAAGGTTTCTATGGGTTTTGAAGTATTCGTGACCCCTGTAGAGCCTTATAATGCAACAGTCTTGTCAGCTTCCTTGGGGGTATCGTATTGGCCTTCGGGGAGGGTGAGTCAGGTGTCTTTTCCTTCGTAGGTCACCTCGTACCACACTTCACTGGCTCGCACGTTGTACCACGAGTAAAGGTATTGGATAGCCACGAGTCCACATTCCCATCGTCCAGGTAAATGCAACAGTTGCGGTAACTGGGTCACGAACTTGGCTAAGGTGTTGTCAGAAAACACATTTAGCGAACTGTTACTGGGTAGGGTGAGGTAAAACATGGCGACTGAGCTTTTCTGCTGTTGCTGTTGGTTTTAATAGAAGTCCCAGGCCTTGAGCGGTTGTACCCATGTTCGTCGCGGTGACTTGCTAGATGTGATAGATCCTGAATAGGGGTGAAAAGAATGTGCTCGCCGTTGTGGTGTTTGGGGGGGGGGGGTCAAAGGGGTATCCCAATGTTGCGGGAGACGCGTCTGTCGTTGTGCTTGCATCGGCGATTGCTGGGTCCGCTGCATCCAGGCCCAGCGCTGGGGGTTCCCCACCAATTCCTGTGGTACATGCATGTCCTTCAAGCGTTGAGCAAACACCTCTCATCTTCGAGGATCCGTGTGCGACCTGCGTTGACGCATCAGGTCATTCACTAAATCCGTCATGTGGGTACCGGGGACCACCTGATTCTGTACCAGTAGTTCACCTTTATCATTCCAAGTCATGTTAGGATTCAGTTTCACCCGTTGTAATACCAGGCCAGCTTGTTTCTTGAACGATGCAGGTACCTTCTTCAGGGCTCCGTCTTCGACTCACTGCGGGGTTGTGGGTGGTACCCCTGGTAATGGCGGCTGCTGGAGCGGTGCTGAGGTCGGCGGTGTGTCGCATGCTGGTGGTGGTGGTGCTTGGGTAGAGAGGGTTTTGTATTGGTCCCCAAACGCCATGTACCGTTGAAGCGTCTCATTGTACCGTTGTACTTTCTCACTGTCGCTTATCCCCGGTCTTTGTAAGATCTGTTGCATCTCTTCATCGAGGGTGTTTATCGTATTCATCGTAGATGGGATGGAATACGGCGATTGGAGGTTTTGAAGGAGCCGTGGTTCGATGTCGGCCGAAGAGTCCACCCAATACTGGATCCAACACGGAAGCGGCCAACGGTGCTAAGATGGCCCCGAGAAAGCCGCCTTTCTGTAACACCTTTTCTTTTGTGTTTGAGAGACTCGCTTCTGGACTAAAGTTCGGAGACCTGTCTTATGCTTGGTCAACTTGGTCTTCTGAGCCGGAGTCAGTGGTACGTTGCCTTTTAACAGGTTGTACCCGATCTCGCACAGACAGCGTACAAGGTCAGGGTCTGCACCGCGTACAATGGTTCGAACCAACTCGGGTGGGGCCGTCTTCAATACACGGAGCGTCGGAGCATGCTTCCGTACTCGAGCAGACATCATGTACAACTAATGCTAGAACCCACAACCCTGCCCGTTTTATCTACCTACCTCGTGAATATTGAACAGAGACAAAAGTCAGCCATGATGTGGTATTAATTCTTTTATTATCCCCAACATCAAACACACACCCCAGCTGGGGGAACCACTGTGGGTGTGTTTACATTATTTTTGCATGTACACGTGGTGGGTCTCTCCGGGAAAGATACCGGTCCGTAGTCGAAGGTGCTCGGGGGTGGCTTGCTTCAGGTCGAAGAGCAGGTAGCCGTGGGCCCTCTGCGTGGCATCTCCAAAGGCTTCCCGAACAAACGGTGTGCGGCCGAGGTAGAGCTGTTTCGCCTGGTGCATAATTTGTGACGCGTCTCTGGGTTTTTTGAGCAACACCACATACTGGGCATTCAAACTGATGTTCCTGTGCTCTTTGTTCTTATCGAAGAGATTCTGTACGAGGTAGATGATGCTCAACCGGCGACGATGGCTGCCTTTGGTAAAGAGTTGGGTGACCCGCGCATCCGTCTCCGCCATGAGATCATCCAGAACCAACAAGGTGTCCGGTTCCAAATCGACCAGGTTGGGTAGCCTTTCCACGAAGGTGATGTGGAGCATTGCTGCATACGCCGCTTGCCATTCTCCGAAACACCACGCGACTCGGGCAATGGGTGGGATAATCATGCGGTCAGCGTTTTGAATGAGCTTCCTGACGAAGTGCGTCTTGCCGGAGCCCATCGGTTTTGCGATGAGGCAAGTGAAGGGGTGTTGCCACCGAGGGTCCATGGTTGAAGATGTATCCGCTGTCGTGGTAACCCGCTCTTGTAAATTTGGTAAGAGTGAACTGGGGTGGTGGTGGGTACAACAACGTCGGTCGCCCTTGTCGATGGGCGTTCACTGTGAGTGATGAAATCCGGTGGATTTTCAGACGTAGTAGGTGTACTCGATGTAGAGCTCGAGGTGGACTCTATACTTGGTGTGGAGATCGATGTGGCTTGTACACGTGGTGCGGTGGTGGTGGTGATGACTGGGCTCGTTTCGATCACGGGGTTGACTGGTGGAGAGAAGGTCTGTAGACTGGTTTGACTGCCACTCACGGCTGGTGTTCTAGGTCGGTTAAGTAGAGTGCTGAGATAAGCTACGTCGTAAAACACACCTCCGTACAATACACCCAGCAGGGTTAGCAATGTCACCACAAAGCCCACATGCGCTTTGCGCGTTTTATGAGACGCTGTGTTCAGAGGCAGCTGCTGTTTGTCCATAGCACCGTGTTCATGGTCGAACGTGGAATGAAGGATGATGGCGGTGGTGTCTGGCTTTATAGTCGTTTCACATGGTTGGCCGCGACCCAGGAATTGAGATAACTGGGCCAGCATTGCCATTTGACGAAATGAAACAGTCTACCACGTCGACTTTCCGTTTTCAAAATCTGCTCCACCGTGTAGTAATCTTTCTGGGTTTTTACGACAGGTTGTAATTCCGTCTCGTAAAACGTCCCCTTTGAACGTCCCCTTTGAAGCAACGGTTCCCTTTGAAGATCTTCCAGTACATAGATTCGCTGCTGTCGGGGTAGGCGTCGTTTAATCAGGAAGTGCTCATCGCTTCGGTTGGGCAAGTAACTTTTCTCGAACTTGCCCTTGATTTTACTGATACGTACAGGGTCCCCGAACTTGAACCCCTCCTTCTGTGTTCTCTGCGATTGCCTGGGGTACAACACTCGCCGGACTTGGGCTTCATTGCGTTGGATCACGGTAATGGGGGCTCTCTGTATACTTCGGTGATAGGCACGATTGTAACCACTCACAAGTTTCGGGAGAACATCGATGTACCACCTTGTATTCTTATAGGTGAAATATTTATACATGCGGCCTTTGAATGTCCTGTTGAACCTTTCCACAACAGAAGCCTTGGTCTCGTTGTAGGTGTGAAAGAAGACGACCGTCTGTGCTTTCAGAAACTGTTGGAACGGTCTGTTGAGGAATTCCGTGCCTTCGTCGATTTGCAAATACAAGGGTTTGCGTCCGGTCTTTAAGATTTCCTTGAACGCCGCTATGAGATTCGCCCCCGTTTTCGTCCGGATGGATACCACTCACGCATACTTTGACAGGATATCGATGCACGTCAAGATATACCGATCCCCATCGTTGTGTTTGGCAAATGCGCTGATATCGACCAAATCCGCTTGCCACTGGGCATTTATACCACCCACGATGACCCGGTTCCGTAGAAATGGCGACGGACAGCTCGATGTAAGGCATAGGTGTCTTTTTTTTTAAACCAATCTCGGACTTGGGCACTATAGGCCGCCGGACTGTCAGGACTGTAGTATAAGTTATCCAACACCCTCTCCCAGCGCTTCATGGTGAAAAATGATGATGGACCCTGGCTCTATCCTTTATTTATAACGGGTATATCTTGGGCCGGAGTTTCTTTCTGATTTTCTTCTTTGGCTTCTGCCAGCACATTGCCCATGGTAAATGACCAGTCCAACTCGTCTGATGATCGCTCTTCCTCCGTAAGCACTTGATCCATATCTGCCACGGCATCTCCCAATGCAGACCATAGAACAGGGTGAAGGGTAAAATGCACTGTACTCCCATCTAGCTGAGCCAATTGAGCAAAGAAGGGACCGCGTTGGACGTACACATCGTGACACAAGTGGATGAGGTGTCGCCGTCCAGTTCACCAGACAACACCCGTTTGAATTTGGTCCAGCCCTCCCAGGACAGACGAATGTTAGCCGGGCACGATTGTATAGGGTCCGCATTACAGCTGTCCTCCTCCTCCTCCTCCTCCTCCTCCTCCTCCTCATCTTCCATGATATCGACCTTATCCGCATAGACGTACAGGAATACCTCGGGGGTCAAGCTGAGAAACGTCCGTATTATATGCTCCGTCATGGTCAGTACGTGAATGGTACAAGATTTGACTGTCTCTCGTATTTATAGGGAAGAAAAGTTAATGACGTGAGATCAAAGGATGGGGTGGTCATGTCACCGGGCTGATTGAGCCTATCCGGGTAATCTATGACGTCATCGTCCTCCGACGGTGGACTGCGGGTGTTAAGTGATTGATTGATTGATTGATTGATTGTTTATTCACCATATATAAATAAGGACAGAGGTATGTGAATAAATAAATATATGGCGGGAATAAAACCCCAGAGGGCTTGTTATATCCCATAAAATAATAATTGTTAGTGATTATACCAGCTCGAAAATAAGACAATAGGAGTTGAAAGATACTCTCAAATTTAAATATGTGAATTAACAATGGTGATGCACCCAGCTCTATAGTTGTTAACTAACTACATTTGAACTAAGCTAAATATGCAAGATAGGGCTTTGTGAAATTGATAAGGTTCACATGTTTTACATAAAATAAGTGTGTCTCAAGGTCAGTATTGGAGCGATTGATGGCCAAGAAAATGATGTCGGTGTGTGCAAAAGTGGCAAAATGTGAAAATATAATATGAATACGCCTTCGAAATTTGAATGGATAGACTATTCAGAAAACAAGTAAATTTTCATTCGAAATTTGAAAAGTGACTGAGATAAACATGATTTTAAGTCAGACGGTAAGGCGTTCCAAATACGCGAAGCCTTCGTGTTGGTACAGTAAAATGATAGATTTGATTGCACTCTCGGTCGATATAGATTAAGACTAGCTTGTCGTGTTGGGTAAGAGTGGACTTCCGAAAGTTTTGTAAAGTAGTTTAAGAATTTAATCGGAATTGAGACGGAATTGTAGAGGAATCTGTGGGTGAATAATAAAATCAAATAACTATTTATTTGACAAAACGGCAGGATGTTCGACTGCTCCAATAAGGGAGTAGAACTGGCGTATTTGTTACTGTTGGTTATGATACGAATAAGCCTTTTTTGTAGCAGCACAAGTGGTTTTATATGAGTAGGAAAAGTGTTTCCCCAAATCAAATTACAATAAGATACATAAGAGTAAAATAGCGAGTAGTACAGCATGATCAAATTTTTTCTGTTGAGGCAATTTCGTATATTATTAATGACGCCAATATTTCTTGAAAGTTTAGAAGTGAGTTCGTCAATATGTGTTTGCCAATTCAATTTATCATTAAAATGCACCCCAAGGAATTTCAAACTAGTAACAGATTCTATCTCGGTACCAAATATTGAAACCTTCGGTATATTTGTATAACGCGATCTATATGGTTTAAAAAATATAAATTTGTTTTTTTTCACATTCAAAGACAATTTATTACAGGAGAGCCAACCATGAAGTTTTCCAAGTTCGCGAGACATAAGCTCGGCCAGTCGAATTGGATCTTCATCTGAGAGTGAAGCACTTGTATCATCTGCAAAGAGATTAATATCTAAGATAGATGTGGCCTTGGTTATGTCATTTATGTATAATAGAAAAAGTATTGGACCCAGTATTGACCCTTGTGGTACACCCGTGTTAATAGGATTAAACGGAGATATTGTCCCTTTGTATGATACGCATTGGGATCGAGCAGATAAATAGCTTGGGAACCAGTTGTTTGCTACACCACGAAAGCCATAATAATCGAGCTTATGTAGGAGAATCTCGTGATTTACCGTGTCAAAAGCTTTGGATAAGTCTAAAATAGTGGAGATACTATATTGTTTCAATTCTTTGGCTGCAATAAGTTTGTCGTATAAAGAAAGAACAGCAAGGAAGGTAGAGTGGTTAGCTCGGAATCCATATTGATTTGGGGATATGATCATCTCTGATTCCAAAAAGGTAATCATCCTTAAAACAACGACCTTTTCAAAAACTTTACTAAAGCAAGGGAGAACAGATATTGGACGATAATTTTCAGCAAGTGTTTTGTTTCCAGACTTATAAACAGGAGTGACTTTGGCAGTCTTGAGGACAGTGGGAACATATCCATTTTGAACTGACAAGTTGATAATGTGTGATATGGGGGTAGAGATTAAACTGAAGATAGGCTTTATTAGAGACATGCGGATATCATCAATGCCAGGAGACTCATTTTTGAGTACAAACACTACATCATTAATTTCGGACGGAGTGCAAGGTTCAAACGAGAAATCCTTATTGTAGGATTGGTCTAGATACGTAGTGAAATCATTCTGAGTTGTAGGAATTTTAGAGGCAAGATCAGAGGCAATAGAAGAAAAATAGTCATTGGAGTTTGTGGCGATCCCGATCGGATTAGTTACTTCATCTCCATTAAAATGAAAGAGACTTGGAAGAGAGTTCGATTTTTTTCGACCTAACAATCCATTTATAACTCTCCAGGTTCCCTTAATATCATTATATGCTTCATTAAATTTTTCTTCGTAATATTTGTTTTTAGCTAGCCTAAGGGTATGATTAAGTTTATTCCTATACAATTTGTATTCGCGAGTTGATTCATGGTCCTTTTTAGATATATGCAGTCTATAGCCTATTTTTTTCTCCGATTGAGTGGAGTAGACATGAAGTGATCCAAGGTTTAAGTATTTTAACTTTTGGAACATTTTTGGATATTACTGGAAAGCATTCTTCGTATATTGGGTGAAATGTATTCATGAAACTATTCAGGGCACTATTTGTGTCATTGTCATCAACAACATGTCGCCAGTCTGTGTTTCGAAGTTTATTTTCGAATAGGGATTTCTGTGCCGGATTTATTCTGCGAGACTGAGGTGCTCTCAGTGATTGTTTAGGTGGGGAGGAAAGACAATTTGTAATATGAAAGACAGGAAAATGGTCAGATATATCAGAGAGTATTATGCCGGAACCCAGATCCTCTTCGTGGAAATTAGTGAATATGTTGTCGATTAAGGTAGCTGAATGAGATCTTACTCTGGTAGGTTTTGTAATTTTTGGAAAAAAGTAAAATGATTTCATAATTTCCAAGTAGTGTTTCGATGGGCCATGGTGATTGGCTTTGAGTAGATCGATGTTAAAATCACCCATTATTATGCATTTTTTATTTCCAGGTTTTAGTCTGTTAAAAACAGAGAGCAGGCTGGAGTTAAAATTATCCACATTTTTTCCAGTGGGACGATATATTAATCCAATTACATAGGTATTAGTTCCATTAGACCCTTCAACAAACAGAGACTCATGCTGATCATGTTCATCTATAAAAGAAAGGTCCTCGCGAATTTTACAGTTCATGAATTCATCTTTGACGTAAAGGACCACACCGCCGCCTTGTTTATTGTTACGCGAAAGTGGAAAAGGATGATAACCCGGAATTGTGTATAAAGTTTCTGTCTGAGGATCTAACCAGCTTTCAGATATTCCTATCAATGAAAAATTAAACTTCATATTATGAATAAGTGCAAGCACTTCAGTAAAATGTTTTTTCAAACTCCTCGCATTAATATGTAAGATTGAGAGAGATTTTTTATCAGAGATGTAGTTTGATTCAATAAAGTCTTCAAATTGGTCCTCAAAATATTAGTTGGACTGGTGTGAATTAATTTTTTCACAGTGAGCAAGTTCACATTCCGTATCGTCAGTTATATAGTTTGAGCTTTCTGAGTGATTTAGTTCTAGTGGATTAAAACACATATGTTCAAAACCGTCTAAAAGTCTTTCGTCGCGAGTGCAATCAACATCTATGTTATCATTATAGAAGGGTAACTCACTAAGTAAATCCATGACTGAGTGAAGTGTGTAGTATGAAATCTATCCATTTGGTGCAAAATTGAATGCTTTTAGAATTACGAACAATTGAAGGTAGCACGCAGACAATATAGAACGAGTAGTTACTGAAGAAACAAATAGAATGCATGAATATGAGGTTCCACAGATTGCACAATTTGGAATTGGCGCCTTTGACATGAGTACAATTCAATTCAGTACAATACGACAAACCTTGAGACACAAGAATAAGAAGAAAAAGAAATAACATGCATGAAACTGTAAAACAAGAGAGTAGTTCGTGTTGAGCGTTGGTTTTTCGGACCCGCTCAATATTGAGAGCGACTCCATATGACAATGTACAGGAGTTGTGGAATGAATACAAAAGACTTGAGCGAGGAATAATTAGACTGCCCGCACATGCGGTGGGCCTACTTATCTCATACTGGTCAAGGTAGAGGCGGTCTTGCGGAACTAAGTTTTGAACTACTAACTAAAAACAAGCATGTAGAACAATACAGGAGAAACGGCGAAGGTTGCAAGATTGGTTGCGAATAAAAACGGTATGCATACTAATTAGGGAATGGACTCCAGAATAAGGGGGATATGGGAGAGAGAGAGAGAGAAAAAAAAGAGAGAGAAAGAGAGAAGGAAGAAACATTTAGGAAGATTGATTTCATTACATGAGGACTCGAGTTAGACAAATATGACTAGAAATATTTACATATATATAAAAGGACCGTGCTAATACAATCGAAATAATACTTCGAAATTCCTTGAGTCATATATTGCCGACTCTGCTTGAACACGAGCATTAGTCGAACATATTTAAATATATTTTCACATGTAGGAAATGGACCGTGCTCATACAATCGGTTAATTTTGAATAAAGTTAACCCTATCTGGCCTGGGCTTTTTGGGAACTGTCCAGGCCTGGGGGGGGGCCGAAATGGCCCCCCCTAATTATTTTTCTTACCCCTTGAGCTAGGGGGCCGAAACTTATTACACTATACCCTTGGGTCAAGCTCTACCAGAAAATGTAAAAAAATTCAAGATGGCCGCTTTGATGACGTCACAGTGACGCCATTTTGAAAAACGGCATTTTTTGGTCGATTTTTTGATCAGATTTTCCGAATTTTTTATTTTTGCAATTGCTCCACAAAAACTGCATGAAAAATTAGCAAATATTAATGTGATATGAAATAAAATAGTTTTTGCCCACTTTTCATTGCGGAAAAGCAGAAATTTTGAAGAAATATGACAAAAAATCACTTTTCTGGTACACCACGTGGCCGCCATCTTGAATTTACCCATGATCCTTTGCTCGGGGGGTTATGAAAATAGGCTCAAAATGACCCCAATAAGACAAATGATAAAGTCACGGAGTTTCAGCTCTCCATTTTTCGCCGTTCCGGAGATAGTGCAGAAAGTTTGGTAGGGGGGGCCATAATGGCCCCCCCCAGGCCAGGTAGGGTTAAAGGGGATATGCACACTATTTCGAAAGTCATATATTGTCGACTACGCGCAGTGATTCTATATTTACATTGCTACATCATGACAATAAAGATATACCTTATACGCTTTAGTTTATATTTACAAATTAAGAAAATCTGACTTGCTGTACATTACAAGAACGCCTTGACAATCCTATAGAAATGATATTGTCTGATTTTTCCGTGATTTAGTAAATTATCTGATTGATGTAATGTTATAACAATGTTCATTGTCTGAATTCACTCACATTTATCATCAGGGCTTTTACACAGTATTTCATTGTCTGGTCGTAAGTAGGCAAACCATAAATCGAAGTACTTACTCGGCAGCTTCAGAGTCATTAATTTCCGCCCCCTCGATGTACAGTTTACCACGTACGAATCTTACGCGTTTACCGTCTTTGTGACTTTTGTTCATCAAATCACGGAAGCTGTTTTTCCGTCGTCTATCTTCTGGCGGAAGGTCGTCCATAGCAAATACACTTTTTTCCTTAAATGCATTCTTCCCACGGAAAAATACCTCGCGCCTTTCGGGCCTGTAGAGAAACCTTGCGATGATATGGCGATTCTGCCCTTGTTTGTGTATCCCCGTTCTGTGCACATTTTCTAGCGTGATGTTCGGCAGCCCCAGGTCCTTCTCGATTAATCCACGTATAATCTCCGTCGGGTTCTCGTCTTTCTTTTCTTCGATCCCACCAAATCTTATATTGAACGATCTGCTGTGTCGCTCACCGTTGAGAATACGTTCTTTCATCTCATCATTTTCCTTGGTTAGGCGGCGAACAGTATCCTCCAGGCGTTGAATTTTGGTGATGATTTCGCCCTGGATTTCTTTTTTGCAATTCTGTCACGTCATTGTGTAGATGTTTTGCACTTTCACCAAGACCCACCTGGGTTTTTTCTAGTTTAGTAATCCTTTCATGGAACTCACTCTGCTGATTCACAACTTTATCCAGCGTATGCTGAATATCGTTGATTGATCTCCTCATGAAATCTTCAAAATTTTCCTCGTTTGATTTGCTCATATTGCTCAATTTGCTGTCTTCCGTGTAAACCGTGGAATTTTTGTTCGATTTTTTGGACGATTGTCTCGTTTTCCTAGAGCTCATAACTTGTTGCTCAAGTGTTGGCAAAGAGTCACTCAGTTTATAGAAGCATGGCTGAAAGTATACAATTTGCGGGAGCCGATCTGACGCGTGCTCACCCTCGAGCGGCCATCTTGGATTTTTCAAGTTTATCCAGGACATTTCTGTAGGTCACGGAGGTGAGAAGCGGATAGTCCCTCTCGTCGTCCTCCTTGTCGCGGTTGATAATTTGCTCATTGGGTTCTGCCGCCGCTTCACTCAGGGCACGAGCCCAGCCCAACTGAACAGCTGACCACTCGTCCGGTGTAAATACTGTCGCTTGTCCACAATAGGCACCACTTTCTCGAAGGGTGTCCGCAGATCGGGGTCTTGGGTGAAGCCTCGTGCAGGGTCCTGGTAACGGCCCAGGCGTGAGAAGAAGGGTCCACGGTGTACGTAGATGGCATTGTCTATGTGGATGAAATTTCCATCGAGCTCATCGCTCAACACCCGTTTAAATTTGGTCCAGCCGTCACGGTGTAGCGTAACCGTATTCGATACGGTCTCAGCGCGCGACCAGCAAATATCTCCACGGTTTTCAACGATGGTGACTTTATCCTCATAGACGCGTAACTCCACCCGGAGTGTAAGGGGAAGGATGTCTCGTAAGACTGGTGACATGGTTGACCCAATGACGAAGGGTGAATGATGTACACTCTGAATGTCTCTCGTATTTATGGTCAGGTCCCACTGTTATTGCCACAGCGTCAGGGTCAATAGGGCAAAGACCATTGCGAGGCCAACGAGCCGTCACTGGTTCCGGCGTGAGCGCTCGTGGTCCATAGCCCGGGCATCAAGGATGGCTGTCATAGTCCAGTAGTGGTGGGTGATAGCACACCTCTCCACCGAGTCCACTCTGTGGAGGACCGCTTCTGTAAACGCTTTCAGGATGTGGCGTCACCCCTCGCTGTCCTCGCCATCTCCAATCATGGACCGGACCACTGCTCGGTAACCCGCGAGTGAATTAACCACGGTCGCATGCTGTAAAATGCGAGTCGCATAGGATGGGTCTCCGTCATGGCTCTGCAACAGTAGGAATGGGGGTGGGGGATCCAGAGGGACGTGTTTTATAGACCATGTCACACATGCGCGCCTATACATAGCTCTACGGGAGTAGTCCGTGACAAGTACTATTCTGATTGGTTAGTCCAAAAAGAGAGCAACAAAAACAGCAACAACAACACAGATTACAGGTCAATCCTGTTATTAGCCCCACCATTACAGCACAGCCACCCTGGTGTGTTTACAATTCACTTATGCTATTGTGCGTGTATTCAGAAGTTCATTGTGCTGATCTCAGACTGCTCTTGTCCAATCAGAAGCCGACCCTCAGAATAAGTATAAGTCATGTTGAGGGCCCGGATGTGCACGCACTCGGCCCCATACTATAATGCTATGGCGTGACCTCCTGTTCTGGTCTTGACCCCAAGTAAATGGAAAACATCCATCGTTATCCCAATCCCAAAACCAGGTAAAGATCCATCCGACAGCAACTCTTACCGCCCAATTTCTCTCACTTCAAATCTATGCAAAATAATGGAAACCATGGTAAAGAATCGACTGGAATTTCATATGGAAAACAACAACTTATTAAACAAAACTCAAAGCGGCTTTCGTAAGAACAGAAGTACGTTAGACCATATAGCCAGATTACAACACTCAATCAAAAAGGGGAATGCCAAACATCAGTACACATTAGGGGAATGCCAAAAGGGGAATGCCAAACATCAGTACACATTAGGTATCTTCCTAGACATAGAAAAGGCCTTTGACCTTGTATGGCAGGACGGCATAATTATTCAATTAAGCAAACTTGGAATTAAGGGGAGAATGCAACACTGGATAAAAAACTTCCTAAACAATAGAAATTTTAAAGTTCGCCTAGGAAACACCCTATCCACCGACCATGAATTAGACAACGGTACCCTCAGGGAAGCGTCATAAGCCCCACCCTTTTTAACATCCTCATCAATGGCCTAGCCAATGAAATTGACACGAAACACCCAGAAGTAGAACAGTCTCTATTTGCTGACGATTCTGCCCTCTGGAAAACCGCACGTTCCATAAAAAAATTGATAGGTATAATGCAAAATACACTAGATACAATTAGCGGCTGGGCGGATAAATGGGGCTTCAAATTTTCCGCCCTAAAAACAACGGGCATTATATTTTCAAACAATAAACACATTGACGTTAAACTAACACTAGGAGGTCAGAAAATTGAATTCAGAAATAGTGTTAAATACCTAGGTATTATCTTTGACAGAAAACTCACATGGAAAGACCACATCGACCAACTAGTCCTCCGTTGCAATAAAGACCTGAACCTCATGAGGTGTGTGTCTGGGACAAACTGGGGAGCGAGTAAATATAGTCTGATAAAATTATACCAAACCTTAATCAGGTCAAAAATAGATTACGGGTCCATCGCATACCAATCAGCATGTAAGACACAACTAAAAAGAATAGACAGCATCCAATATTCTGGAGCCTTCAAGGGAACCGCCTTATGTAGTCTTCAAACAGAAACCAATGAGAAACCTCTTCGTTTAAGACGAGAGGAACTGTCCCTGAAATATGCAAGAAAAACTAGAGCTAAGGGCGATAATCACCCATGCCACAAAATGTTTGAAGATAACAGTGAATGCGACACAGACAAAATCATTAGACCACCCTGGGAATTAGAGTCGCCCCACGTGGACACAAGTATTCACGACTACCTCATAAAGAAGGACAACCCAGACTTTATAAGAGCCACCACCCTTGAATATATCAACCAAAACTGGAAAAATTACTTAAAAATCTATACAGACGGATCGAAAAACACAAGTAATAACACAGGATCAGCTTTTGTTATACCTGAGCTCAACATACAAAATGGTTTCAAACTACCAGACAATATGTCTGTATACACTAGTGAACTGATTGCTATAATTAAGGCTCTCGAATGGATCATCGAGCACAAACCAATCCGTGCGGTGATACTCGGTGACTCCCTTAGTGGACTCACATCAATCAAAAATTCTATATCTGACAGTAGACCTGATCTCATACACAAAATAGAATGTATATGTACACAAATACACAACGAGGGTATAGACGCCATCTTAGCATGGGTCTCCGCGCATGTCAACATCAGAGGTAACGAAGCAGCCGACAAACCTGCCAAAGACAGTCTTACTAAAACTACACACGATGTGCCAATAGGATTAGGATATAAAGAACTCAACACTATCATTAGACGCAAAATAGATAGCAAGTGGCAAAAGGAATGGAACGAAGAAGAACGTGGACGGTGGTTACATAAGATCATTGATGGAGATAAAAGACAAGCCCAGGGACTCCAGTTAGACAATAAACGAGATGACCGCATAATCACCAGATTAAGACTAGGGAAAACCGGACTTAAATCACATCTGTCCATGCTTCTGAAAAACACCTCACCACTCTGTACCGCATGCAACAATGTAGAAGAAACAATAGAACACGTGCTACTTGAATGCCCAATCCACAACCAACAACGTGTGGCACTTAGAAACGAATTAAAAAAATTCAACACTCCCTTAACATTACCAGCGTTATTAAACCCTAAGCCCCCCATTAGAAATCAGGTATTCAAGTCCTTGATAAATTTTATCAAAACTACTGGTTATTACTCCAGTATATAATACTACCGCCGTACATGCGCAGTCAGCATTTTTTTTTTTTTTTTTCCACATAATCAACTACTAGTACACCAAGTACTATGACACGATTTGATAGAGGCCAAATCATTCTTCTGACTTAAACAAATGGTATGGTTGCATCGGAGATACCTTGATATTGAGGGCCGTGTGCACCATAGCCATACAAAACATTATGGCCATAATAAACTATCTATACATAACATCCGGCCAAAATGTCACAGACACATTTAGAAATAAAATAGGCATGGCAACAACGGAGTTACCTTGATATTGAGGGCCGTCTGTTCCACTGTCCTACAAAACAAACGATGGCCAAATCTAATTGAATTCATGACAACATCGCATATAGCGAGCGGTATTCGGCATAAAATATAGGAAATGGTGATGGCGGAGTTACCTTGATATTGAGGGCCGTCTATCTCATTGTCCTACAAATTCCTTATGGCCATCAAACGATAATGCATACAGAAATAATACAGTGCCGTTTATTTGTGTATTCACCTAGTACTGAATCTATCGAAATGTTTAGTTATTTATTCATTTGTTTATCTATTTGCTGTCTTAATTATATATTGCTATTCATATTATGTGACTGACATTCGGGGCGTGCCTGTTGTTGGGAGGAAGATATATCAAATTATTGCATCGAAAAACAATAGAAAACAAGAATGACTACAAGCCGTCTACTTCATATGATACAGGCACACCGAAGACCACAGACGAGTTGGACAAGACCTGAAACAGAAGACGGATGACGATTACAAGAATACCTACAGCGCCTAGAGTGACAACGCCGCATAGCAAGAACACCCAGAATCAGAATACTCGACCCTAGACCACACCGGACATGCTACCACTTAGATGTTACCGAACTGACACCTCAACACAGAATATGATCCTTTGACTTTCACGTAATATAGGACGTAGACCTGCCGTTCTGTACCCCACTACACACTCCAAGCAATTGTTACAGGCACAGATTTCTGGAAGGACCCACCCTGTTCCCAAGGGCTTCGTTAGGGAAGTCGTCTCGAAGAATCCTGAAAACGCCCTGGTTCTCCCAGTTTTTTCTGGACGGCTTTGTGCGTACTATGGGGTACCGAGACAAAGGAATCATCCACGCGATTATAACAAATATTTTCCAGTATAAAAACCAATAACAGACTTAACGACTTGTACATAGCGACTCTTCTCTACTAATATTTAGCGACTCTTCTCTACTCATTGTGTTATTGTTATTCATTATTTAATTATTTATTTTAATATCTAGTGCTGCAAATTAACAAAGAAATGTACCGTGAAATTTAAATAAAACATTGAGTTGATGGGCCGCGAAATCCGTATGGGAAGCGGCCCTTAAGCTACAATTTCAATCAATCAATCAGTCTTGACCCCGGAGTCCGAGGATAACCCGCGCAGGCGTGCGGCCGGATAACCCGCGCGCTGCGTGCGGCCGGGCCGGGGAAAAGCCGGATAGAAAATCCCGGATGTTGAAGAGGTCTCGGATGTTGAAGAGGTCCCGGATGTAAAGACGGACGGACGGCGCACTGGGAAACCCGGATGCTGAAGTGGTCCCGGATGTTCTAGTACATGCATTCCATACGTCTAAGGTCTAAGGAAAAATTGGAACTCCTCTGTGTTCGGAGGTAGTTTTTGGTCATCCACGTGACCTGCCCAGTAACCTACATGGAAAAAATCCCGGATGTAAGATGAGTACCCTAATTTTACATGCACCCACCCATGACTTGATAAGCAGGCCCCGATAAGCCCGGAGACCGATATTAGCCCTCACTAGACATGATTGATAGAAGTTTTCCCCAATTGTAGGGGTAAAGTCCGTGTTCCGCTTTTTATATTTTCGTTGACCGGGGAAAATGCAGTTTTATCTCATTACAATTTATATAGCGAGACACTCCAATAAATATAATAATGTGTTTTGTTGGGTGCCGAGTCACGTTGACATCAAAGGCAATACTGAAGCTGATAGATTGGCTAAGGCAGCCCTAGATGAATGTTGGAATGCCATACAGCGATTTCAGACCATCTATCTGCGCTTATATAAGAAAGCTGTTTCAATCTTTATGGAATACTATGGATAATAACAAACTTCACGAGTTCAAAAACTTTTGGTTATACGCATCTGAACAGTTAGAAACGTTTCGATCAGGCCATGATTAGACGATGTAGGATCGGTCATACACGATTAACCCACGAATATTTACTAAAACAGGAGCCGGTCCCAAGGTGTAGTCCATGTCGTGAAACATATTCTCATAGACTGCATAGATTTTAAGATTGTAAGAGATACTTTTTATCGAGCAACTACGCTGGAAGATCTTTTTAGCCGAGTAAAAGAGGATTGTATTTTAGATTATTTGAGAGAGATTGGTTTGTTGTACAAATTTTAATGTTTGTACCTGTTTTAACGCATTAGTTCACTGAGTTGTTGAATTGAGTACTTAGAATTTTGTTTGATCGTCACTATATAGCTGAAATATTGCTGAATGCGACGTTAAACCTTAATTCTCTCTCTTGCTTTATGTAATATTTAACTACAGTCTACAATTGTTTTTATGTAACTTGTAGCAAGTCTACAATTGTTTTACATAATATGGAACTGCTGTCTACAATTGTTTTACCTAATATTAAACTACTGTCTGCAATTGTTTTTATGTAATATCTACACGTGTGTTTGCGTAATATTGAACTCCAGTCTACAGTAATTTGCATGCAGTAACTGGAGCTTTTTATAGTATTCCTCGTAATGCGAGACTATGTCCTTTTTGTGATTATGATTTTGTCATTCTATTTCTATAGAAGACCAAATGCACTTAAGTTTGATGATCTATTTAACTTGCCTAATGGGGAAGAAGTTTTTAAAACTTGCAAAGTTTTGCAAACTTATTGCTGACAAAGGATATTTTACGTTTACATACGAAAATCTCCTTTGTGTGTGACGGTAATAAAACCGTTTTTTTTTCACTCTAAAACCTGCCAAATAACATTTTTCTTGAAGATTACACACTGAAATATCCCCTTCGAAAAAACAGAGATGTTCACTTGCATAAAAATGGAGATATGATTGATCAAAATTTGCCCCCGGCTTATTTTGGTATTTTGGGGGCATTTTCATGAAGGATTGTCTCCTGTGGCAAAAATATGACACCTCAAACCAAAACCATTCGTGGTTCTTTTCAATAAACAAACTTCCTAAAATATTGTGTGACAAAATTATTTTGGTTTGAAGTGTCATATTTTTTCTATAAGAGAAAATCCTCACTGTAAATGCCTCAAAAATACCATATCGGGCCAAGGAGCACATTTTGATCAATCATATCACAATTTTTTCGAGGCTGATATTTCAGTATGTAAACTTGAAGAAAAATCTGATTTGGCAGGTTTTTGATTGGAAAAAAATTCAGCTTGACTACTATCACACACAAGGGAGTTTTTCCCGTATTGTCGTCACATATCCTATAAGAATGCCACTTAGTCTTTGCTTACTAACGGTAGCTAGTCATCGTGCCATCATCTGATCATAATAACAAAGTAAATTTTATAAATCTACTCATATGTCCTAGCCATATATATAAATTTTTGATTATTTTTATTCTTATTTTCTACTGATTACCCTGTATGTGTGCAAAGCAGTGTATTTGGGGTTTGTCATATATTCCGTCCTAGTTTGAATGCTCACACTATTTATTGTTCTTTGCACTTATGCCCGCATGGGGCCTTGAGCTCAATAAAGATTTAAGATTCAGATGTAATGTTTAACTCTACTCCACTCTCTGTTATTATATTTTTATCTCAACGGTTTGTTTGTTTCGCTAGCGTTCTTTGTATTTTAAAACTGACGTTAACCTTACCCTGGGCATTTTGGGACCTGTCTAGGTCTGGGGAGTGACCATTTCCCCTGACCCCCGATTATTTTACTTACTCCTTCAGCTAGGGGAATGAATCCAAGATGGCCGAATCCAAGATGGCTGCTTTGGTTTCGTCACAGTGGTATCATTTTCAAAAATGGCATTTGTCGATTTATCGGCCAGATTTTTAAAATTTTCCTTCGCAAATACTGCTTGATAAATTAGTGAATAATAATCTGATGCGAAATAGAATTGTTTTTTCCCCTTTTCCGTCGAGAAAAATCAGGACTTTTGAAGAAAATGACAAAAAACATCATTTCCCGGGAATCTTAAATGGCCGCCATTTGAGTTTTCCATGATCCGCTGCTCGGCGGGTTATGTAAATGGGCTCAAATGACCCCAATATGATAAAATAGAAAGTCACAGCGTGTCAGCTCTCAAGTTTGTGTCGTTCGGAAGATAGGATAGAAAGTTTGGTAGGGACTATGATTACAACACATATAAGGAAAGTGGGAAGACGTGCCGACATACTGACAGAGCCACATGACTTCACAGTATAGTCTTCCGGTTAACCTATTCTAAAGCACATACCAAGAACCTAACGATTCGTGATATGTGTTGTATCTCAGGTACGCTTTTATTGTACCTGTTCATGTGGCAACTTCGATGATATGACTACACGGCCCCTAGCACCGGCATAAGCGGTATTAGATACAAATCTAGAGAGCTATGATGGAAATGCTCTGGCAACTCGTATACTGGTAATTAGTGAGCTGTTTCACTGTGACAACTCGTACACTGGGAAATGGTAAGCTCTATCGTCGTCAGATGAAAATGACGGCATTTAACACAAAAGACTAGTCTGTAAGGCCCGATGTCGACCCAGCATCAACTTTCCACAAATGCCAACATATATCAAAGACCAAGAGGTCTGTACAGGGGGCGGGCCGGGGATGAAACGTCCACCAGCAGAATCTCGCCACATGCAGGTAAAAATTACAACGCATATTAGGGAAGTGAGGAGAGGTGCCGACATACTGGCAGAGCCACATGACTTCACAGTATAGTCTTCCGGTTAACCTTCCCCTAGACCTTAAAGGTTGAAATAAATATTCTCTCTCTATCTGATCCTATATGACCTCAAGATACAAGAGAAGATGTATGCATTAGGCAAGTCTGCCTCTTGTAACATTCGTCAAATTCTAACTCGCCGCTGACATTAGTTCATCTGTTTTATCTCGATGTCCTCGTACTCTGGAACCGATTGCTGCGATTGGGGCTGAAATACAAAATTATATCTGATTAGAACTTTGTTAAATATCTGTCATCTCGTCTAGCATATTGTTGCGAGTAACCGTGTTTATGTGGGTAATGTCTCATAGATAGTATCGTGAGGATGTGAGTTCCATATATAACTGGTCAAATATATCAGAAGAGGTAGTATCTTTCTCTCTCATTTACAAGTAGATAGAGATGAGTAACCTGTAGTAGTCTATAGTACAGTGGCGAAGCCAGTTCGTGTAGGAACAACTTATTTCCGTTCCATGAATTCAATTTCTGTATTTGGCGATGTCATATATTGGATGTTAGTAGAATGAGTGGGATTGTGGAAACAAATTGTCAACCCCACTCATCTGCCTTCGTCCTTTATTAAATGCAAATCATTGATAGATTAAAGATACGGTCTAATCACAGAAACTATTGAACCCTTCTGTCAATCAGGAACTGGAATGTATATCACATCTAACATATCTACATGATCATGCGTAGCTGAGATGAGTTATATTTCAGAAAATGCTAGAGAAATTCGTCTGGATGAATAACCCATTAGCATAATACTCATTACCGCTGCATTTTTACAAGAAATTATCATGTATGGATGTAAATATTCAGCAAATGCGTACAGTACATTGCAGAAATAACACGACTAGTGTAGAATCAAAACACGAGCGAATACTTGTGGTTACAAAAGTGTGCGCGTTTTGATTACGACAGCAGAGCGTCGTCTTCGTTGCTATCATAGCAACAGGTTCATAGCAACTGCGATTTACATGCAAGGGAATCGCGTTCAAAGTTAAGTTATTTCTGCCCTGTACTGTACCTGGTGGAATTTCAAGCAATACAAGTGTACGAAGGAAAATACGAAAGGAAATCTTCATGGACGACAGCTGACTACTGAATGTCGAGTCTGACGCTTGTATGATATGCTCATATCGCTGCTTATGTTCTTTGACCATTGACTGTTTGTCTTCATTATTTCAGATATAAGAGTACAGAAATATTGATAATCATTGAAGATTCACCTGAAGTGTGCCATACCGAGCCTTTTCTGCTTGAAGAGCAAGCTGATATAATTTCCTCCCCACTTCAATATAAACACGACGGACACGATCGCCAAAGACACAGATATTATAACCAATAGTAGTACTGCCACCAGGTATGTCACTGGAATTCCCTCAACGTCTAGTTGCTCTGAAATTGCTAACAGAGAAATGATATGGGTCAGATGAAAATTGAACAATTCAATCGGACCGGATACTTAAGAAATAGCGTCATTATGCGTCAATAAGGTAAATTCCATGATATTCAATGTTTCTACTTCCCTGTCGTTCATCACAAGATTGAATACCTGCGCGTATTTTCGTATTTGAATTAATACGTGGTCAGGGATGATTTTTCTGGGATTTATTTATTTCAAATCACGATGAGCGCCATAAAGTCATTTAGTAGTTCTGCGATATAATAAGAGTATTTCGAACCGCACATCACATAACAGTTGTCCATGGTTCGCGTTTCGAATAATTTCCTTCTGTTTCATACCTCGGAGATTATCCCCCTCATCTTGGATTATTTTACATTTTCGAATATAGCTTGATCCAGGGGTAAATAAAGTGTTACGTCAACTGAGTGTAACACAAAGACGTGCTAGGTCAAGGATTAACAATCAAATATGTATTTACAATACAAAAATCTTATACAATTTTAATAAGATTAATACAACAAATGAATGTGTGAAATATAGTCTTACTGTTCAATGCTATACCGGTGTACACTCTACAGTCCTATGTGACGCGAACAAATCACTCTTCTGTATAATGGTAATCCAACACTGCTCAATTGTATACAGTCCCAGTAAATGTCCAATATCCGATAGCCATCAACAAATAGCGTAGATTATGCAGCAGTCAAAAGTTAATACACAGGAGAAAATAATCCAGCAGTCCGTAGTTACAGGCAAAGGTAAAATCCAGATAGTAACACAATATAACAGACCCATATAAAAAGCCAGTTTGAATTCCCTGCTGAATTACTGACTGAGCGCTATTTATACTCTATGATGAATTCCAGATCATTCTACCAATTCAAGGAGCTTCTAGAATACACATTGTTACCGCATCATTTGACCTAGATACAATTTAAAATAGTGTTCCAGAAAGCTCTAAGTTATTGACCCACATAATGGTACGTAAACAAGGTTGCGTTAGCTTCCAGAAACACCCACAATGTCTAGTAATAGACTACAATACTATGACAAAAGTGTGGTAAGTTTCAGCCCCCTGAATCAAGCGGTGAGAAAAATAATGACCCCCCCACAGGTTTGGACAGGTCCTAAATCGCCAGGCCAGATACTGTTACGTTCAAGTTCAAGAAAATAATTCTTCATGTAAATCTTCTGGAATAGCATGACTCATTCAAAAGCAATGTATTTTGTAATTTGAACTTGCGGTTATATCAACATACTTGGCTATTAAATGTGATGAAAACAAGTAGTTGGTAGACTACCACATGGAAAAAGTATAACTCTCCCCTTCTGGCCCCACCCTGTTGCCAAATAATGTATTCTATGACGGAGTCTGGCCTGTATACCTTCTTGACAGGACGGTATCTGTAAACCAGCATCACAGCCCGAGGTACATCTCCCATCGACCGTATTACAGATCTCTGTCTTGTTCCTACAACTGCAGGTGGACGAACAGCTTGAACCAAAAGTTCCATCGGGACAGTCTGAAATGTTTAAAATATAGAGGTATTAAACTTACCATCGAAATATTAATATTAATTACTGACAGCATTCATGTACCGGTTATACTGACAGCATTCAGGCCTATTCTCATATCTATGAGTATATTGATTTGTCTGGAATTTTTGCGAGATGTGCTCTAAAAAGCTTGTTCCTTCTCATTAAAATATATGGAATATATAGACTATTTTCTTCGGATGATCCCTATATATAAGCGGCGCTGCGAATGATATATAGTCCCCGTGCCTGCTGGACTTGAACGAAGCTAAAGTGGACCTGGACGTAAGTGGACCTATGCCTTTATTGAAGTAAACATACTTACTTTCACGCCTATTGTACACTTTTTAAATAGCTAACCTGGTTGTAATGTAACCTGGTTGTAATGCATAAAAATCTTCCAAAGTAGCATTTGCATGCAGAACACTTGTCAAACGAGGCTATTCCACCAAGTGAATGCATTTTATGTCTTCCGAAAGTCTGTGATACGTTTCATACACTGATGACAGAATACGGCCGCCACCTGTGTCTAATTCTTTTAACCAGGGCCCTTTGAACGCCATGTGTTTTACATTTCAACGCCTGTATAAATGTTATGCCTGTATGAAGCGCGTTCTATCCGTCAAGTGTTAACGGTCTTTCTGTTATTGACGCGCGAATATATTTTGTGGGCGACAGACAGAATATAGAAGATCTAAAAACTGAATGTAGGATCTGACGCATTCACCTTATTTTTCTTGTCCTGGAAAACTGCAGATCCTGTATTTAATGCAAACCTAGTATAACTTCATAGTCACATTGAAAGATATACGCAAATACAGATATACATGTTCGTGTATCGATTAAAATTGCATGAATCCATTAAAACGAATCATACGCCTTCGCAATTCATACCAGCTTGGCAGTTTTTTCCTATAAAACCGGGTGCGCAAAATCCGTTCAGGCATCGTCCGGTTACTTTGTCACACTTTGTAGAATTCAAGCAATGGCAGGAGTGCAAGCAGGAAAAACCAAATCTTCCATCGGGGCACTCTGTGAAAATAAAAATATATATTCGAGCGAAAAGTCGAAACGAATATACATTATCAGACAAGTTGACTGTTTGGGATACGGATAGAATCGCAGGCCTCTTCAAATAATAGCCGTTCAAAACCTGGATTGATATAGGATTGAATTTCGGGAATAGGATTACCTTTTATCCAAGAACTTGTCCAGTAGTCTATCAGCTCAAGTCTTCAGCTTTTTTATTCACAAATACATATATATGTACTCTTACTCAAGAACATTAACTCCAGCTGGGAAAGTAAGTTTTCGTTGTTCAGTTTTAAAACCTTTATATTCTGCTCCCATGATTCAGTGTACATTACTTCAGTGCGTGCAACTTATTTATCAGGTTATCTCACTGAATCCCAAAGTAACGTCACCTGACAGGCATCCAATTCCGGTGTACCCATTACTACATCCTGTCTCGCAAAACCCTGTAAACCTATCACAGACATCATACGGATCCCGGCAGTTGCATGTGAACGTACAGTTCTTACCAAAGAAGAAGTCCAAACATTCTGAGGATAGAAAGTAAGACGCTAAGAAAGGTTATATTTTGCCAGTCAAAACATTTCTTAGAAAAGTTCGGAATATATTCGACTGCCTCAAAGAGAACGTCATTCAAGAAGAACATATTGTGTACCCGATCCTGATGCAGAAGGACAGAAGATGTATTCTGCCACGAGCGTCATTGTCGACACAGCGAGAAAGCATCTTCAGTTAGTGAGTACTTAGGTGGCAGCAGGTAACGTATATATGGAAAATTATTTACTGCAGTGATACAATCTCTTACTGACATTGATTTGCGGTGAAGCGTTTCAAAGCAGGGACAAGTGCGCAACTTATTTCTTTGCATACTACTGCAGACATAGGTGGCAGCTGTGGTATACACACCACAACATTGTATATGGTAACAATTTGACAGCTCACGTCCATGGTCAGCTCACGAAAGTGATTGCGGCATCATTTCAGCTCTGAACTTACCATAAATCTCGTCCTCGCACAGTATAAGGGCATCGTTTCTGGATTTATTTAGCAATATCACGTCTCCCATGAGAGCACTGTTACACTGTGCAGTCGTCGTTGTCTTGGGGATTGTATTAGGGTGATGGTAGCATAGTTGCAGATCTTCCCCCTCACTCTGGTTTCCGATGAAAATATTAAATCCAGCTAGCTGATCCTTACCTGGTTTTGCCGGTATGACAAGATGAGAGAAGACATTTAAATTTTCATTCATCATAATAAATAAAATATTTATTTTCTAGTCACTCGTCAAGTTACATTAAAAGTTATAACTTCTCCATTAGTCCCTAAAAAACGCAATATCAATTGTAATACGTGAAATCCTACGTACCAACTGTTAGATTAGTTGAACAAATATTACATTATGCGCTATATTATCTCCAATTATCTGAGATACTTTTTTACATTATCAGAGCTCGTTTGTAAATTTCAAAAATAAAATGTATATTGCAACAAATCTATAATATATGCTATCAGGTGCATAAATATATGCCATCAACGAAACAACGCTTCCAGAAAAATGAAATAAATATAAATTGTGAAATCATTTTTAAAATTTAAATTCAAAGGGTCAATTAAAAACTCACAGCAATTCTCCCTGGTCCAGACCCAGATCTGGTCAACCCAGTGAGCTATATCTAGAGCTACTTTCCACCACGGGGAGCCTGACCTTTGTTGGTCTGTTTTAGTACACAGCTGGGCCTGATGCCCACGTCTTTCCCGGTCTACTGCTAAATATGATCCTCCTGCCGTAGCAGTAGAACTTTGCTCTGTTTTCTGACCGATAGCAATGTTTTCTGTGAGTTAAAATGAACTATGTTAATTCATCTGTTACCGGAAACGAAATATCTACAGAGTATATGTTTTTGTTTTTATTACACTGTACACATGTGTGCTCCATATTGGAAGGGACTTTGCATGTGTCGTATACGTATCTAACTTAATACTATAGGGCGATTTAAATATGCGTCAAAAACAGACCATTTCGACAGAGCCATGTCACTTAGCCCAATATTAGGATAAGGGTGTCTGGTATTTCAAGTTTCTGAAATTTTGAGATAAATATAGAAATCTGATGGCACATATATGGGGCAATGTTTCGTCACAATTAAAGTGTGTCAGAAATACATTAAACTCTAGGAAGCGACTTGATTATTGACGCGGAAATTATTTATTGGACGACAACTGAATAATGAATGTCAGATATGATTCCTGTACTTGGAAATCCACTTTCTTTGAAATAATTCTCATCAGTGATACAGATTTTATGGTAAGAATGTCATCATTGATTGCCACCTCTGTCTTGTGAGCAACTTGCTTGTTTTTATACATATATTTATTCCATGCCTGCTTCAAATTGAGGCTAACATTGCCTTTTGACCGGCTGATTGTAAAATGTTGGATCTGACGCTCGTCTTTCTTCCTTATTTTCCTTCTTTTAGGATCACATATTGCCATATACATAACATGGACGAAATATATGTCATACACTAAATTATGTCATCAATTCCAATAATGCAATTTGAAATGCCATGCGATTAGGAGAGATTGTGATGTAACGGAGTATACGTTCTCTAATAAGTTTCATATCTTTACCACAGCTCCATTACTAAATGAAATGCTGACAGTTAAGCCTACCCAATTCTTCATACTTCCAATAGAGCCATGTAAGCACTGTGACAGACTAAACAGACACGTTCTATTGACAGATATAAATGAGCATAATCTACAAATTTGAAGAAAGAGCTATTTCGTGCTCGATAGGGAATGACGAAATGCCAAATAGGATCCTTGGTGAATTTTGGCTATACGAATTCGTGATCAAGTTCACCTATTGATGTACCGGGAGTCTATTTTCTTTCAAATTACCTCGAACGAATCCCCAAGAAACAATGTAGAATACTCACTTAAATTGCATTTGGTTCCAATGTATCCAAATACACAAGAGGAACATGTGTAGTTACGGTCAGGTTTGCATTCCGCTATCGATGAACAGTGACAGGTGTGCCGACAGTTTCGACCGTACCCCCGAGTAGAACAATCTTTGTGATAAACGACAAAAGAGAAACTGTGAAATCGAATAATAAGTAATTTTAGAAAATGACATATATTCAAAAACAGTACATCCCCCATGCTTGGAAAATGTCTAAGGTTCCCTTTTCGTTTCTTAGTTTGTACCGTGGTGGTGTACGTTAAAGGAACGTAGACACTTCGTGGCTGAGATTCATGCAGTTGGACTAAAAAAAAATGATGAAAATCAGTTTCCTCTTTTCCTCAACAAATAGTACAAACTGTTAGACATAATGATGTGAAATAACCTTTTAGGCATCCCGGTCCTGTCTTTCCATCAGGGCATCCAGACAAACAGAAC
This sequence comes from Hanleya hanleyi, assembly GCA_036873755.1. NCBI lineage: Eukaryota > Metazoa > Mollusca > Polyplacophora > Lepidopleurida > Hanleyidae > Hanleya > Hanleya hanleyi. The sequence goes on from JAVTVY010007932.1 coordinate 30,806, forward strand.
CCTGTCGTTCGATTACACACTTCTGACGGATCAAAACAGCCGCACTTCTGACAATCCGGCTGGAAAGGTCCAAGCACACAATCTGAAACAAGATAGGCAAGACAAAAATATTCCTATCTTCAGTTGTTCACTATGGCATATGCTTCAACACTTCAGCTTGTTGGCGAAATAGCTCAGTGACAGTTGTCTTCTTCAAGGCAGCACCTTTGTCAATGCCATATGGTCGGAATACTGTGTCACAGCCAGGAATGTCATGCACAAGCAACATATTTGTACAGACTTGCATTCCCAGCGCAGCCTTTGTCTTCTTGACATTCCAAGCTCTCCGGCCTCGCTAGTGGCATGGCCATTCAGTCAGAGAAAGACGAATTCCTAGCAAACAACGTCAACAACAAGTAGCAGCTAGGTAACCCTGACGAAGCAATTGACTGCATGAGATACAAGCGTTTCTGTGAAAAAAACGAACCATATATGTGAAGGTACAATTACAACACATATAAGGAAAGTGGGAATAGGTGCCAACGAACTGGCATTCAAAACCTTCCACCAACATCAGCATCAGCTAAGTATCAAGGTTAGTGTGTTTAGAGTTGAAAGGGGAAGACCATCCATTGCAGCCACAAGAATGAGGGTGGACGGCTTCTCTCTGTGAAAACTGAACTGCCATCAGCTCCACTGGCACTCTTTGAGGTTATCAAGTGCAACTGCAAGAAAGATTGCAGCTCAAGAAGATGCATCTGTAGGAGCACGACCTATATTGTTGAAAATGTAAAATGAAACATGGTAAATGGCATGGTAGAACGTCATGGTAGAACATCAAGTACACCTATGATCTAGATTATTATTTGTTTGATAATTAGAAGATAGGATCTGCATAATTATTCTTCTTTCGTCAAAACATATCTGACACACAATTGCGATAGATCATTAATGATTTGCAGAGCTGTATTTTTCAACAAGGCAAATGTTGTGATAATAGAGAGATACCTCCATGAGTGGGTTTGTGGAAATATTGTCTGCGACAGTTATCGGTTGAAGCTTGTCATTTCATTTATCTTGGGAGAGAATTCCTCTTTCAGATGATTATGCTAATGGCAAAAATGTTAACTGACTGAATATTACCATGTATAATTCATATAGCCTGATGTTGAACTACCAGTTTGCTATCTACTCTTATGAGCAAATCCACCGGGAAGACACATGTTTTTACCACCATGGCATACTGTACTAATAAGCGTCATGTATTAATTGGATTTCTGGATGATAAACTGTCCTTATTCACGGAAAAAATATTCTACCTTGCTTATATGAGGCATAATGGCCTACTATGTATTATAAAATGGCGTATCTTTGTTTTCAAAAAAAGTCGTATCTTTACCAAATAGATTTTGGTAGACTTTTAGTATGTTGTTCTGGGAACCTATTAGAAATACATACCAGTAATAAAATTATGTAGCAATTTGTTTTGGGTCCAGCTAAAAAAACCCAGATAGATTGCCTGGACTGTCATGAAAATGGTAAAAAGTTCAGATTTAGAATGACCTCATACATCCGCCATTTTGAATTTCTCCATAAATATTTTCGTGCAAGGATATTATTTTAGGCTGAGTATAACATTGATATGATAACGAAGGGAATGAGTGTAAGTACTTTGTCTTGATATTATTCTGCCACCAGTGCGTGAAACGTATCACCAAAGTAGTTAAAGTGTGAAGGCAATTGGCAGCCTTTGTCAAACCATGTAATGCTTTGCAATAATTACACTTTTACAACAGGATCTAGCGGATGCTACTCTCTAGTTTTTTTATTACACTCTAGAATCACCAGGTTAGCACGAGAGGTACAATAAAAAACAAGGAAGAGTACCCCCAAAGATGTATTACTGGGCGACATACTACGCCATACGAATACACAACATTACGGATTATATCCTTATATGAGATATTTAACATTATTATGTTTATTAGAGAGTATCTCTACGTAAATTGTAAGGAGATCAAACTGCATATTCCCCGGTCACGTGGGTGTATATTGCCCGCTGAAACTGCATATTCCACTCCCTCATGGAATATACACCAAAGGGAGATAATTACAAATTATAATCACTCGCTCGGGATGCAAACAGCCGATTCGTCGAGCTGAGTTTAGCTGCAGAATACAGCAGAAATAAATATTTCCTCCATCTAAATTTAAGTAGAATCGTACCGAAGCACAACATTGAAGTAACTAATAAGCGTCCTCGAACAACCAACGTGTGTTGGGAGATTTGCACGATAGTAGTGAGGCAACTAAAAACAACCAACACGGAAGGATTGTGCTCTTGTAACATAAAACAATATTTTGCTCAAGGGATAATACATTAGCAGAGAGTTACATGTAAGTTGATAAATAAAATAATGAAATTATTGCCTTGTTGTGAGGGGAATATGCAGTTTTGTTGCCCCTCGACTGTGCGTAATATGCACATCCTGTGGGCAACAAAACTACATATTCTCCTCAATACAAGTCAATAGTTTCATGGTATGGAATTGCATCCGTCTATCTAGCACTGTCTGAACGAGATTTACTCAACTTGGCGTTTTATTAAGACTATTGACTATTTAGACTAATCCAGCGAAATTGAGTATATATCCTTAAATATATATGAAATGATTTTTGAGAGAGAAAGAATAAATTGGTCGTCAGCGGGATTCGAACCCACGACCCCGGCTTATCGCGCCGATGCTCTACCTACTGAGCTATGACGGCCCATAGGTATTACACCCGTAGATTGCCCCAACCTTCTCTTTCGGTGTTGCAATGTGTGCAACACCGATGTACTACCCTCGGGAGGATATTCCTACCCCTGTGGCATCAAATGTTACACAGCTTCTCAGCCTCATGTGATACTAACCTACCTAAGGTATGAGAATCAGTGTCCATTGGTGCACACTGTGCATATGATCTATTTCCTGAATTGAACTGACTTCAATCTTGTGGCTCTTCAGACTGACAGATGAAGGCATGCCGTTGTCAGTGTGGTTATTTCATGTACAGGGAGCTTCTATGGCCTCCATGTCAACACACCTATCTCTACCCTTCAGGAGGCACAAATAACCAGCAGGGCCCCGAGCCCCACCCGCTATCTCCAAACTAGGCCTCGCCCGACCTTCATATATTGCGTTTGAGCTTATGTATCCAATATATCTTGGAAGAAATTTGTGTGCAGTCTGCAATCTTGGTATAATTCTGCCACCTCTCAATGAATTGCAAGCCCAAATAAACTCGATTTGTCAGGCACAGACCCATATTTTTGAATTTGGTAAGTTGGTCCCTTGCCTAAAGATCTTGCTTGGAATAGTTTTTCGTGCCAATCGGCCTCTAGGTGGCGCCACCTGGGAGAAAATTCAAAATTGAGGATTCTGTCCAAATTTGGTGTGTAAGACATTGCCCGAAGATCTGGCTTGAGGTTGTTTTTCGTGTCGATTCGTGCATAGGTGGCACTACCTGAAGGCTAGGTTAACAGCTTTTCCAAACATTAGCTCTTAAAACCTGGTCCGATTCTTTCCAAATCTAGTATATGTGTACCTCGCCTTAATATCTCACTTGGCGTTGTACACACTGAGGTGGTGCCACCGGGGCTAATTTAAAAAGTACGTTTCCGGACAATAACTTTTAAAACTTTAATGGCTTCTTTCCAAGTTTGGTATATGGATACCTTGCCTGAAGGTCTCACTGGGGATTGTTTTTCATGTCGATCTGCTTAAGGGTGAGGCCAAATGTGGGCCAATATAACATCTTGTTAAAACTGGACAGATTCAGTGTTCTATTTCCAATGTCAAGGGATCTTGCCTCAAGTTCTCGATTAAAATTTTTATGCCTATCTGCCTGTACGACCTGAATAAGACCTGAATGGAATACCCAAATTTGGTATGTGGGTACCTTTCCTCAAGTTATCTTTTGGGGATATGTTTGTGCCGATTCGCCTGTAGGTGGCACAACCTGGGGGCCATAATAAATTGTTTTTCCTGAGTTTACCTTTTTACTCTCTTCACAAATAATGAATGTTTCCTTTACTTAACATGCAAATAGTGTGCCTCCTCGATCGTATACGATCGACTGTATCTAGTTATCGTCACGGTTGACATAACGTTTTTCCCCCTAATCAAAATCATACCAAAATGAGAGTATAATCGTCACGGGTGAAAAGGCTGATAAAAGAATGGCATACATTTGTGTACATTTATAATACATATAAGCTTAACGGTAAATGTTTTATTTGTGACTAAGTCGCCTTAAGTTTTATAATAGTTTGTAATTGCACGTCAACCACATAGGCATATAGTTCGAGTAGCTTCAGAAAATGTTTCTTTAACAGAAATAAGCATTGCTGTAAATTGAAAGCCAAATCACCGACAAACCATGTATTGAGAAGAATAAATCCAGCGGTGATGATGGTGTGTTTCCTGTATGGACATACATATAATCCCTCGTGAATATTTACTGCCGGGAGACGAAGATTACAGATTGTTCTACATGCTGTATACAGTACCAAAACACTATTTGAAACATAGAGTGAGTGAACAAGGTTTAACGTCGATTTCAACTATTACAGATGGCCTTACTCATGGAGAACATGTTTAATTCTTCATCAATTTAATTAATTTAATTAATAGTTCAAAAATTGAAGGTCATTAAGTACTGATTATTGCAAACATACTAAAATCTTACCCGAAACTTTGCTAGAAATAGCAAAAACGAAGAACGGTAGTATCACCAGCAATTCCTGTCTCATCGTGGAAAAGGGTAGACTGAACAACTTCTGGAGACAAGCCATGTCTATAAAATAAAAAACGTTATTAAAATGTGTCGTTCTTATCATAATTTGTAAAAGCACAAAGAGATAATGCATCAAGCCAATATACTGGAAAGCTATTTTCCTGGCTCATGCAATCAGCTATACCAAAGTGATGTAGGACAGGAAATATACCACAATGGTAGTATGGCTCAGCAAGCGGACACTCATATCCAGGGGACCTCCGGTATTCCAACGAGGGAAAAATCATCGGAGAATTTATGATATCAATGTACTAATTTTCGTAGTCAACCAATGTGAAAGTTTTGCAAATATATATATGGTATATGATCAGCAAAACATCAGAATCCGGCGATCGTCTGTGTGTGTGTGGGGTGTGTGGTTTGTGTGTGTGTGTGGGGGGGGGGTTGACTTAAAACGTCATACGCGATATCACTGAAAACAATTCAAACTCCCATTCTAGACCTTGGTTCGCTCACATCCTTCGTTGCTATGATAATGCTTTATACCACAGTGATGATTCTCTAATCGTGAGCCGTCTACTTTTATCCAGGACATGTAAAATTGCCATTTCATTCTCAATGAAATGTGATTAGACGCCCCCTATAAAATACCCTCTTTACAGGGTGTGCGGTAATTAGGTATACATAAACATATCTTCATGACAATTCAGGTTGTGATCCGTGCAGTTAAGTGAAATAAATGAAAAATCATCGACGCTCGATGTTGAACGCCCAACCGCACGTACTTTCTGTATCAGACGTATACTCGTCACATCAACCTCTGATCGATTAGCCGGCTGGCAAAGGATCCCCAAAACTCCTTTGAAAACTTTCGATAGCATTTTTTGTTACAAATGGGTACACATGTTAAATTAGCTCTTTGCATGGTGGGGATCACGGTATGAGGGGATACCACCAAGATTTTGGTCCACTACGGTCATTTCGGGGTCACTTTTGAGGTCAAATATGGTCAACAATTGTTAAAAATCAGTTATAAATTAATATCCACCGTTTTCTTTGTCAAGAATCCAAGCTGAATTAGTTGTATGTAGTGTGGAGTTGAAAGTAGTCATGGATAATACGTTAATTAGAATTAGGGTCACTTTGGGTCAAATGAGGTAAAAAATTGGGGAAAATTGGTTATGATTAATATCTGCAGGACTGGTTCTTACGAATTAGTATCCAAACTGAATTAGTTGAATGCAGTGTAAGGTTTAAATTAGTCATAGATAACACGTTAATTATTCAGGTAAAGGGCATTTTAGGGTAAATTTTTGGTAAATGATGTCGAAAATGGGTACAAAACGGTATAAAATTAATATCCACAATACTAATTGTTACGAATGAGTATACAGATTGAATCAGTTGTATGTAGTGTAGGGTTTAAGGTTGGCATAATAACTATTATGTAACCACTATATGTGGCCTGCCGAGAATTATTGAAATACTTATCGAAGATGACAGCTTAGTGTGAAACAGCTCCGTTCTAGCAAATGCCTGCTTCGAGCTAAATCTAATGCCTTCAAATATTGCGGATAACATTCACCAACTGAGTTCGAGAGACTCCGTATGTTCGTCATCTCAAATTGCTAAATTATTTTTCTAATTGATGATTGTACGAATAGAGACAAACTAGGCCCATAAATAGTCAGCGAAGATCTGTTTTGTGAAGAGGATTGGATTCCAGAAATTGTTACTTTCAGTTCCATGTAATCACAATACCTTGAATTATAAGAGCAAAATGGAAATATGAGTCTCGGATGAACCGACATGGTCGCCATTTTGAATTTAACCACCGTATTCTCAGCTAAAGATTATTACTCTGGTGTATATAATGTATATCATTTGGCACCATAAGTTTTATAATGGTTCTAGTACTATCCCAATAAGGGTGTTTCATAACTTCCAAATCAGAGGATTTCGTCAACTGATTGCTCTCCCTGTGTGGACGTTACCTATCGCCGAGGATCAGGAAGTGTTTTGAGTTTATTATGCCACAAAACCCCGCTGAAATGACTTCTGCTTAAGCGCGAACAACTATTCTTGCCATATACATGGACCTGCACGTGTTGAATTACATATTATGAGGCCGTCTGTGATTTTGCATATCGTGACCTGGCAAACTATGCCAAATGTCCCGGCGTAAATATGATCTGTTTACCCATGAAACGTGCCTCCTCATTTCCCCCGAGCACTCATGGGTACTCTGAAAGAGTTTGTATGCCTACCGTGAGAACTGTGTCTTTATCAGTGATTCTCTTAGTCGCTTCTGCTCAACATCTTGTGTATCAGCCATGCTGTCCTTCCCAGACCGTGCTTCGAATTTCATAAGAGAGCGTTCGCACTACAGGGGAGCGCTTGCCTCCCAAAGACGGCGCTTCGACTCCATCCCGTGGGGTTGGGTGGGGAATTGGCCTCAATATGGGAAATATTCTTGAGGTTCATCTCCAGCGAATTTACAAAGTTGCATTCAGCAGACCGAACTCTAGACAACCTGAGAGTCTCATTCAACACTTTAGGAGTAAGTTTCAACACTTCAGTTTGAAGCGTGTGAGAGAATCGTTCAAGTGTTTCCGAGGCGTTTTGCGTTGTTCGAGAAGATGTAAGGGCTAGAGCCAGAGTTACGGAATCCTCGTGCAGGACAACAGTACACTAAAGTCCTACCCTCTCATGCCTGTAATCTCTCAATGTAGCAGACGTTAGTTTGTTCCGTTTCTGTACAGCCGTCAATTGTTATGGCAACGCATTGAAACTTCAATGGATATGAAACCTGACAAAGTATTAAACCTCGTGATAAATTTTGGGAATGACAGATGATCACTAAAACAGAAAAGCTAGCGTGGCTTACATGTATGTAAACCGAAACTAATTAAATTGTCAACGCAATGTACATGTGCCGGAAGACGTGAAGTCATTACGTAACCCGATACACCAAATTAAAGCTTGCTCTAACGGCTGGGCCAGTCCAGGGATGTCGCGCTGGCAATTACATGAACGTTGATGTCGTGTTACATGAGGGAAGTGACAAGCTAAATTATAAGCCACATCGTCATCCCAGGATTACCGCATGTTACCGCATACTCATCCCTGTTGCGAGACTGAAGGGCAGGTTTATGCATATGCGTTTTTTTCACGAGAGCCAGCAACGCCAGGGTATTTTGTCTGAGTGCCGATTCAACACTTCAAGAAATTTGCAAATAAATGTTGTTCAAATAATTTTAGCATCTGAGCGCAAGTAACTTTCCTGAGATACATGGCGGCGTTGCTGGCTCTCGTGAAAAAACGCCCAACCTGCTCATCAGACTCGCGTCTGGCATGAATACGCGGTAATATCCGTTACATCTGGGATTGCAATGTGGCTTATTGAATCGTATAACAATCCCCACCAGACATTTAATTGTCATCGATGGTGGGGGCTTGCATTTCATCAAGGGACAGAGGTGGGATTTCTACGTCATCAGGTTTCAGGACAATTACAACTTCCTACATGTACCTCACCGACATCCCAAAAGGCGAGCTGTTAATTTGGTATTGTAACATATTGACGCAGTACAGAGATAGATTTTTTTTGGGCAAGTTTGAAGGTTTGCTCAAGTAGGATCTTTATTTTTTATATCAAAAATGGACCATATCTCGCGAAGATGATAAATGGGGTACAGCAAATAACACATGTCATTTTCATTCACATGGATGTATTATTAAACGTGCTAATACAAAAATTTCCAAATCAGCGATGATGGGGAGGGGATTTGGATTAATGTCACACTCACGGTTGTTTCACTCATATGGTGATAGCCAGTTTTTGGCGAAGGTAGCCGGAGTACCCAGGGAGAACCACCGCCCATCGGCAAGTAACTGGCAACCTTTCACACCCGTGCCAGTTAAGCGTTACGAGGATAGCGGTCACTCGGCCACCGAAGCCCCCTCACCTCGCTGGATGGAGGAATTGGGACAAGTGTTGTTTAGGCGAGGGAAATCGGAATACTGCATCACAAAAGTCTTATTCGAATACCTGGGCACTACATTAAATACTTGAATGCACATGAGCTGTTTTTACTAGGTTCTGAGCCAAGGGACGTATCGAATTGGATGAACCAAAGGGAGATAACTTTGACATGCCACAATATTATTTTTTTTCGTTTTTTTTCTTGCCCTGTAGATTAAGAATTGATGAATAATCCCATTTTAAAAGCCCTTAAAGACCGCCACCGACTTTTCCGAGGCAATAAAACTCACTCGTGGTGTGCCCCGAAAACATTTCTCTGGTGTTTTGAGCATGCTCGATTCCACCAATCTTTAATCACTTTGGGCACACCGATTCTCGCCAGATCACCGAAGTTAAGCAGCGTTGAGGCCGGTCAATACTTGAATGGGTGACCGGGGTGTTATTGACTGGGCTAATCAGTGTCCAGGATAATAGGAACTGTGAACACTCTCGTGTTTTGGCACATATAGGCACCGTCGTGATATGACTGAGGAATGTTGAAAACGACGTTAAATCCTATTCACTCACTCACTCACTCATTTAACAAACAATTTTCTTGGAAGGGGTACAAAAATCAGACCGACGAAAAAAGACTAAACATTGACTGATATAGAGGAGCACATCACAGAAATTTGGTGTTTCGCCACGAACAGGAGTTTTGAAATAAATAAAATAAATAAATAAATTAGTTCCTACCGGGCAAAATGTACTCAGCCTATATACAGTGCTGCTAGTCCGTTAAATAAGGCATACAAAAAAGAAGACTAGACCTTCCCCTTTAGGAGTAGAAAAATCGAAAGGCTTTCATAATTTGTGAGAAACTGCCACTTTTGTACTTTTCACATGAATACTGAAGTTACAATTTGCGAAAAAAGATGGAACTCTCCGTATTCGAAGGAGCAAATAGTTGTATCACGTGATCTATGTTCGAGCCAGACTCAAACTTCAAGCTGGATTAGTCTTTTTATTTGTGTGTTCGATTAGTCACTGCTGGATGTAGTGTGTGAAGGGCTTAAAGAAAATTCATATGGCCAAGAACCAGAACGTAATTTTTGATAAATGTTCATTTTCTTGGTCAGTCTTCTTTTTGATATATATACTCGACATATAGGTATTTGATTCCATCCTGCTATAGATGTTTAAGACCCTTATATCTATTGAAAACGATTTCATCTTTTTTTCGCACAAAAAAATGTTTACTCTTTAACAAGCTTGCGTATGGATATACACGCGAAGACGATAACACGTAAAACAAATTGATACCAAAGGTCAACGGCCAAGGTAACTTTGACCCAAAAATCAGAAAATCATTGAAAATCAAAACATGTTTTAGTGGTTAATGGGAGAAGATATCCCAAGTACCAAATGTTCAAAGGTCAAGGTCAAGTCAAATGTCAACGTCACGGTAGCCCCCAAATCTATTTATTATCGAAAACATGGTCTGTCCGATAACGGAAGTTCAATGATGTGGACTGATATCGTACTTCAGGAATACTTACAGCTGATGACAACAAGGACAGAAAGGCTGAAGGTCAAGATCACCAGGGACCAAACCCGGAGGACATCAGTGAAAATCACTTTATTGTGAGTAAATTAATGCATTATTAGTAGGAAGCTATGTGTCAGGTATCACGAGTGAGGTCAAAAGTTCAAAGGTGAAGTTAATGAGGTTTCTGAAACTGATATATTTGTATTTAGATGACGTCGCCCGTATGATCGTCTAAAGCGTCCATAAATCCGACATTACTTGTCGCCCATAATGTCCATATATCCTTTCTCAGCCGGAGGGCTCCAGTCGTATCGTAAACTGGGAAGTAACCGGACACCGGAATGAATGTTTTGGTTTACAGAGCTGTGTCAAAGAAATTGGAACTCTTATGCAAGGGGAGATAAATTAAGTCCATGTAGTTGTTCTATAACGGTCAGAATGCCAGTCAGAATTTAGGATCCTGTATCAATGGTTTCAATTCTGTGGCAAAAATGTACTGGACATGGACCAGTGAGCTTTTCTCTTCGTTTGTAAACTTGATTTAGCGTTCTAGTTTCATAAAAATACACAACGGGAAAGTATTTTCAGAGGCTAGTCCGAAAACTTTGGACGCTGACGACTTCTTTGTTTCTTAATATGATCGTCTTGGTCCGAACGTTGACACAGTGTAAGGTGGTTGTTGTTACACTGGGGTTAGCAAGATGGAGGGACGGGGTTCGAAAATTGAAAGGTATCATGTTTGACGTGTGCTCCGTGGTGAATGTTCAAAGGAATGAAGAAACTTTGCGTCCCACCACGCACAGCATAATTCCAATTTAAGATTCCCAACGAACTTTTCCCAACCCACCGTCCACTTGTATACGCAATGGTCACTTCCATTGATGTTGTCGTGTCCTCAAAGTTCCGGGGGGAAAAAGTTCCGGCCAGAAATCTGAGGTTAACGCAGACCTGTCCTCATAGTTCCGGCCGGAATTCCGAGGACAAGACATGCTTGCACGATACGCGAGTTTACTAAGGACGAAGAGTTTTATGCAGGCAATTGAACGTGTAGACGGGATGGTTTTAAGGATTCTAAGTATAAGCCCTCGCTTAAAGGTAGTTGTGGGTGCAGTAGATGAAAACCAGAATGGTCTGAACAGACCGGGAGAATGAAAAGACCAGATCGGTTTTTCGCCGATATATAATTAAATACGTATATTCGCGCTTAACAGTCAACATATTATTCAAATGGGGGAGGGCTTAATTTGAGCACTAAGTTTGTCAACATAAAATTACGTTTTAGTGTCCATGTTCTTGGCCAGACCAGGTCGTCTGATCTTCTCAGCGAGACGACGGTTGACTTTTGCATCTCGTCAAGTTTATATCATACACAAAAAGCCCCAGTGCACAGGTGCGAATGCCGCCGCCCTCGGTTCGCCAGTCGATCAAATTTTGCTATGGTTTTAGACAGGAAATTTGAATCTAAACAGGAATTTCTTAGGAAATCAACAATCTCCTAAATGTATTTATCTCCATAAACGTTCTAAAATATATTACCTGTGTATTGGTCTTGAGTAATATAATTTATAGTAGGATCAAAATATGAAATAGACGGACCAACCTCAAAAAAATTGCAAGAAAACGTTTTATGACGTTTTTTGTAGAGTTTGGTCCAGAGAACAGCATTTCAAAAGTTGGCCGAAATTGGACCACCGCAAAGGGTCTAAATATGACGTCAAAAAAAGATGGCCGCCACTGTTAAAAAGTCCCTAAAATCTGCTCATATATTATCAATATTGCTGTTTAGCCAATTTATGTGTGAAACTTTACTCTTAACCAGTATCCCAGTCATTTCATCATTCAGTGCTATTGCCCAATGTACCCAAGTTACGTCATGACGTCATGTCAATGACGTCGTGACGGAGCTTTATATTTATCAAGTTTTTTTTTGGCAAATTAAAGATGGTAGATGGTATTGACGTGGCCCGTAATTAGCGGGACACTTGTGGTATGCCTTTAAAACGCCCTAAATTCTAAATAATCGTTTAGTGTCGCAATATACTGCGAGTGAAGTGGAAAGCACGTGATCCAAACTTTTTAAACATGTAAACAAAAGAACAAAATGTTGTTACGTCAACAATAATAGAAAAATATAATAGATAAACAAATGTTATTTATTCTAGTAACGTCCATAGTAAACAATGCCATCAGTCTATATATGTATAGATGGCGCTACGGCATAACTGCCTTTTACATCCTGGGCTCTTGATGTATGGATAGATGGCGCTGTTTTAGATCTTTCATACAGCGGCCATTTTGCAACAAGTTCACCTCAGTTCCACAATTCTAGAACGATCTACTGTGTATAACTGTAATACTATGACAATGTGTATCAACTCAGATAGATCATACAAGTAAGATAAAACAATTTTAATGATCATTTGCGTTTAATATGCCTTGATTTAAAACACTGCATGCTCTGTCTTCCATGCCCTGAAAATGAGTGAGATCTGTGTTTTCTGCAAGGAGAAGATATCATCAGAAAGCAAGGACAAAGTTGAAATTACTCAAAAGGGAGTTGACGGCATCAACAATGCAAGTGTCGAGAGAGGTGACAGCATCATCGTAGCTAATAATACTAAGGTACACAAGTCCTGTCGCATGAATTACCGGTACGTAAACAAAAAGGACATTAAGAGACACAACAAAGCCAAGTTGAATCCTGCTCCAGCTGCGAAAAGAAGTGCACGTGCCTCTACTGGCCCGTATGATAGCAAAACGGACTGCTTATTCTGAGCAAACAAAGTTGTGACAAGCAAGAGGAGTCCTGATTATGATGATTACAGCTTTGTTAGCACAGACAACTTTGTTGACAAGATACTTGTAATTTGTAAATCCCGAAATGATGATTGGGCATTTACAGTTCGGGGACGTGTTGAGTACTTCGGTGGAAACCTTCATGCAGCGGACTGTGTGTACCATAATTCCTGTGATGTAAATTTTCGCACATTACGTGATATTCCCACACAGCACAGATTAGGACCAGGGAGCAATAAGAGAAGAAAAGTTGTGGGGCAAACCAACGATGACCAAGACCAAGCTTTCCGGAGGGTGTGCGCCTATTTCGAGGACAACGATGAAGAACAGTTGACTATTACAGACCTTTCCAATAAGATGAAAGAGTACTTGCATGATAGTGATGCTGGTGCATATGGCAATCAGTATTTGAAATCCAAATTACTAACACACTACGGGGATTCTATATTTGTGGCTGATATTGTGACCTTTCGAGAAAAAACAAGTAAAATTCTCCGGGACTACTTTAAGCTGCCAGACAAGGATGACGAGGAAGCCCAGAAGAGAGCAATAATAGAAACTGCGGCAAAGCTCAACAAAAGCGATATCAAGACTGTTATAACACCTATCAGGAGTGAGTATCCCAAAGTCACAGACCTGAACTCTTGAGTATGTTCCCAATAGCTTGCGTTACATGCTTCAGAATCTTCTTGTCGGAAAGGACACTCGCAGGAAAGAGGCCAGTATAGGCCACTCAATAATTCAGGCAGTTCGTCCAAGGACAGTTATAGCTCCGCTACAGCTAGGACTTGCAGCACAAATGCACCACCACTTTCGATCTAGATTCCTTATAGACAGCCTTTCTGCAATGGGTTATTGCGCATCATATTCCGAAGTACAGAGATTTGAAGAAAACGCTGCATCTTTAGTTGCTCCAGATATTTTAGGTGGTCAAACAGCCATAAGTGATATGATGCTATTATTCGCCGCAGATAATGTGGATCACAACATTGTGACTCTTGATGGGAAGGGTACGTTCCATGGAATGGGAATGATTGCAGCTTCAACTCCTAGCAGTCAAGTCAGCTACACAATTCTTAGACAAAAACTGTGTGAACTGAACGTCATGGAGCAGACGAAAGTTCCTATCAAAGAATACCGCTTCGCAAAGTACGCCCGCTGCAGCATCAAATTCCAACCATTGCCATTGCTGAAGAACGATGACCATAAAATTGATCTGCTGTGGGAGATGACCTTTAGATTCCATGTACAAATCCCAAATTGGCAAGGAATGATGCACACACTGACCAGTGAGCGTGTCCACCCAGGACAATCATCTGTACTGTTTCTGCTAATGATTGATATGTACCCTGGAGACAGGACATGTATCCTGTCCACTCTGGAGTTCATAAGCAAGCTTGCATCGAAGCACAGCATTTCACGCGTAGTCACTTTCGACCAGCCTCTCTTTTGGAAAGCTTCTGAGATAGTGAACGAGGTTGAAGACGATAGCCCAGTTAAAGATGTCGTCCTGCTACTCGGAAGCTTCCACACCTTGATGAACCTGTTAGGTGCTATCGGGACATTGATGGCGGGCAGTGGCAATTTGCTAGAGGAATTCTATGGAGAACACGCTGTCGTACACATGATGACTGAAAAGGCTGTGCAGGGTGCGCTTCGTGGACATCTACTAGTTGACCAGTGTCTCACCAACCAAATCATCTCCAAGATCACTGAAAGTGAACCAGGATTTGCGAGCCTCATAGAGGAACTTGAACAGTTGTACTGTCAAGCAAAGAAAGGTGATATAGATGTCGCCAGAGTGATTGGATCTGATTGTATGGATAGGTTTGCTAGTGTAATAACCTCAAAAAAGGCTGAAATATCGGACAATTCCAAAACTAGCAAACTATGGTTGAACTATCTGCGAATGTTGGGAGTTGCGCGGGAGCTTATTGAGGCTGATCGCACAGGATCATGGCAGATGCACCGTCATGCTGTATCAGATTTTTTGCCTATATTTGCCGCAGCGGGTCATCCAAATTACCTGAAGTCTGCCTATCTGTATTTCCAAAAGATGACAGCTTTAGAGATTGAAAACCCTGAAATGTTTCACAAATTCATGCGTGGATACCATGTCATCCGGCGAAGCAACAAATTCTGGGCTGGTCTTGGGTGTGACTTGGTCATTGAACAAACTTTTATGAGGTCACTCAAAAGTACAGGGGGTTTAACAAGAGGTAGTGGAATGTCAGAACACCAAAGGGCCATCTGGACAATGTCTTATCCCGTATCATCTGCCTACAACTATGCCATGCAGGAAAATGCGATATACAACTAGCGAACAGCACAACGAAGCAACTGACGCAAGAATAGTTCGGGATAAAGAGGATCTGACCAAACTTGCCACAATGCTTGGACTCTATACTCCATTCTCAGAGGAAACGGCATTGCGCAACATTATTACAGGGATAAACGCTGATGATGACGTGAATGTGCATGACCTTTTCACTGTTGGCAGAGACACTGTTACTAAAATGGAAATATTTTCTTATTCACACAAACGCAACACTAAAGTGAAGACCATGGCGTCCGCAAGGGCTGTCAAGGTTGCTGAAGACAGAACAATTGATCCTGCTCTGTTATTTCAGAGGTTTCTGGTTGTCTCGCAATCTGGAGAGCTGAGCTTAGATGAGGCGATGAAGCACGAACTGTCCCCATATTCACCCTCCTTGTTTGAAGCCAAACATCGACTACGAAAGCCAGACA
>JAVTVY010007933.1:0-43637 GCA_036873755.1 Hanleya hanleyi
ACAATTTGAGCAAAGTTGAAGCCATCACCCTAAAAGGTTGATGAGCCCTGGCCTTGCCCTAAATTTATACCCGCCCTGAAAAGGTGATGAACAGACCTCAGACCGTTTTTCAGACCGATGACCAGACACCATCACCATAAAAGGGTGAGGGGTCCTCAATATATTTCTGGTCGTGTGCTCCAGAGATTATGGGCTATGAGTTGCTCATACGGATTGGAGGACAGCGATACCATGATGTCTTTCTGCCCTTGAAGGCAGATGTTAATCTAGCTCTAACCAGTAAGTAGCTTTTCATATATTTGGGACTTCTTGCGTCTGGAATTTTTGTGCTAACCATGTCATACGGAATTGGTCTTTCGATTCTTGACGAGGGCAACCTACTATCTATATTTGACAAATATTTCGCCTACACTGGCCCTTTTTTGAAGACGAAAAATGCCATAAAGATATTAGTTTAACTGTGAAATTTATATATGAATAGTGCCGTATAAAACTATGCCCCGCTGTCCCCGGTTCTAGCTGGGAGTTGTTGCATGTCAAGTGTTTCTCAAACAGTTATGTGTAATTTAGATCCACGATATCTATAATTAGGTACACGGCACATGCGTGGCTCAATTGAAATAAATAAGAAAATATATTACGCAAACAGATATTACGTAAATGCAGTTTTACATATATGTTTTATAAATATTTCCTGGAGAATTTGTGTTTCATTTGGTTAAAAGCAAATATTTTCCACGTGAAATCAATTCAACCTAACCTTATACCTCTGTTGATAGCAACAAAAGCAATGAAGAAAAAAGGAATGTGGTTTGAAACCTTTTTTATCGGAGATTTTTAGTAAATTTCTCATCGTGCGTTTGTTATATCATCTGAGAGAATCAAGTAACCCATTACATACAATGCTGGTGCGAATATATGATCGGATTTTGGTAATCAGACAATAAGTTGCGCGTCATTCGCCTCCGGTTGATTTTAGGCAAAAAGAAACATGGATATTTTTTAGTTTCATCAAAATACCTTAGAATTATTGAGCCAGACATATAAATTATGGTCTATGACGGATGAATGGATTTGGATTGGGTTTTGCAGTTGACAGCTTGTGTCTTGCTGGAAATCATACGCCATCATTTCTTCATTATAACAAATGAAGGTCATCACAGCGACAATTCACGGGTGTAATACCTATGGGCCGTCATAGCTCAGTCGGTAGAGCATCAGCGCGTTGAGCCGGGGTTGTGGGTTCGAATCCCGCTGTCGACCAATTTCTTCTTTCTCTGTCATAAATCATTTAATATGGACGACTGAATAGCGATGCACGTGATTTCAATAAGTAGTTTATGTTTATTTCATAGATTCTCATGATATTCGTATATAGTCACAATCAAAGCGTAACGGAGATACGATATACTCAGAGAAACGACGTGCATGCCAGTGTGACCGGAATGACCAATGCCGCTTGAATTTAAACATCAGTTGATACTAGAACACTGATCGTATTTCACAAGAGTAACATCGATGTTTTGTTGGGAACTGTTGACGGCTTCTCTCTTGCAAGAAATTAGCTTGTATATGTTACATTATAATTACGATAAAGGTTTTTCGGCTATGGACGCGAGATAATTTAGTGACAACGGCTGGTTACTGATTGTCGGATTTGACGCTTGTATTTGCGCCACGATGATCATCGATTATTCCCCGAAGAATTTGCATTACGAGCGTCTGGTCCGTCATTTATAATTCAGCCGTCGTCCATTAAAGAATAGCCGCGTCCATATTCCAAGGACCTATTCCATATTCCATATAACAGTATTAGCACCAAATTCAAAAGACAATCATATTATACATAAACATAGGCTAGTTTTCTGCAAGAGAGAAGCGGTCAACAGTTTTCAATGATGTAGGCAAGACACCATGATGTTCCAAGAAATATCAAATCCGTATCGCTGATCAGTATTTTTAATCCATAATAATCGTTGTAAAGTCGTTATCTAGAGAATGATGTATCTCAGTCACGCTTTGATTGTGACTGTTGATATGAGCATCATGAGGATCTCTAAGTACATGGGTTCATACGGCTCCTAGCCTCGAGTTAAGCGGAATAAGACACAATAACGTAACTCTATAGATGTTGCACGCTATGTTCGTATTTTGCTATCAGAACGCGATATGTATCGCCAAATTTGAGAAACTTCGCGTGGAGGCACTTGGTGGTATAGCCCTGTTTTATAAATTTCTACAACAATGTTTTGTGACGTTGATTAAAATCATCACATGAACCACGGCTGCCCGTTGCACGCCGGATCTGACGGTTGCTTTGGCGACTTCTTCATATGGGAGGAAGCCTCGTATATATCTCCGTATAGGCGTGGTGAAAAAATGACGCCTCCTCTTTTTGTTACAAGCAGGAACAGTATTTGCCAAATTAAATCACCAGTGCTTGCTCTTATAGCTTGAATGTACAGAAGACGTCCGCTTCAAATAGAAAACAGATCATCCGCGTACAGGACAATTAAAACTAAACCAAGACAGCCCTCTGTGAACGTACATAGAATATATGTCAACAGGGCTGTAACGGTGTTAGCCTTGATTCCCAGTAGATCTCTGTTCTCCGACGGAACAGGTTGTTTTTGAACCATTCAAAAATCCCATAAAGCCAACATATTCGAGACAAAACTTAAATGGGATGAATTTCCTCAGACTGGGATTTCGTTGTCCATCGCTCAATCTACTTGAGAAGGAAGTCGCTTATTTTCTTACGTTTATTCGAAGCTTGGGTAATTTATTTTAGCTTCTTGTAAATAGATGTTACCCCTACAATGTAGGTCAGTGGCAAGAAATGTCACATTTAGATTGGGCCTAGCCTACAATTGGAATGTTTCCTCATATGTGTGTCTGTATATATAGCAACTATAGGAAGTACTTGTCTATTCCAAACAGAACCAATAATATGTTATAAACCAAACTAAGGTAACACGAATATTATCGGCTCCAAATCAGTCCAAAAAAATCTGGTTTCTTTGCAACGATTCTTCTTCAACATCTGGACATGGATGTTACGCGGTATTATGCTGTAAGGCCGTGTTGATGCTTTCTGATATCTGGTTTTCCAAGTAGATTGGTTATCTATAACGCATTTGAGTTACCTCTTGAAAAGAATGTCTTAACCACCAGCATCCCATAATCACTCGTGATCGTTGGGAGGTTTTTGAGTAGAGTCCAACTAACAGGCTGTGGATTCATATGACCACGACATGTATACGTTGCGTTTAATCTTATGTCGTCTTGTCATATTACGCCGTTCTATTTTCCCACCACCAATTTACAGGCTTATTTCTGTACATCCCTCTCAGAATATCATCCTGTGGCCCAACACGTATGATACCGCCAGCCAGAGCGAATCAAAATTCACGTATGGTCGCAATTTTAAAAGACTAGATTCTATAGCTTTTGTTGATGCTCTGAAAACCGTACCTTGGCAAATCATAGAAACTTTTGACAACATTGAGGACATGTGGTTTGCATGGAGAACATTATTTGACAATGTAGTTGATGAATTTGTTCCTCTTAAGAGGTTCAAAATAGGCAAACCTAAATCAAAGTGGCATAACGATGAAATAAATACTTGGAAGAAGATTAGAGATGCGTATCATGCTCACGCCACCCAGACGAATAGACCAGAATCGTTTGATCTATATAAGAAGTTTAAGAATAAAGTAACTTCTCTTTCCAGGCAAGCTAGGAGTGACTACTATTGTAATGAAATAAAAAGTAATGCAGGAAATATATCCAGCATGTGGAAATTACTGAAGGAATTACTTCCCAAAGCCAAATCAAATGGAATTTCTCGTCTTGAAGTCAATGGCGTTATGTGTAATTCTGCAACAGGAATTGCAGAATGTTTTAATTCATTTTTTATCGACATAGGCCGTACTTTAGCGTCAAAAATCCCATCTGTTGATCGGTCCCCCATTGACTATTTGTTTAAAATGTTTTTAAATCCATTCCCATTATTCTGTTTTAAAAGGGTGAGAAATGAACGTGTTTTAAAATTATTAGAGGACTTAACAGATAAGAAGGCTACTGGTCTTGATAATTATCAGCCTGCGCTACTGAAAATCGCTGCCCCTGCTATTTTCAACAGTTTGACTTACATAATTAATCAATCCTTGCTTCAGGGCGAAGTACCACAGCAGTGGAAAACGGCTCGTATTTCTCCCATTCACAAGAATAAGTCAAAACTTGATCCGAATAACTATCGCCCCATTTCAGTTCTCCCTATTTTTTCCAAAATCCTAGAGAAAGTAGTCCACGAGCAAATGTATGACTTCATTCAGGAACATAATATCCTGAACCCGGCACAAGCTGGATTCAGGGAAGGTCATTCAACAGAGACAAGTCTACATAGACTGACAGAATATTGCTACACTCTTAAAACGCTAATGTTAGATTTAACATCTAAAGTGTTGGAGGAGGGAAAGCACTTAGACAGTGTTGCATTCACCACTTTTAAATGTTGGATTCACCACTTTTAAATGTTGGATACAACAGCTTAAAATGTTGCATTTAACACTTATATGTTATAAATACAACACTTTCTAAATGCTTTCCCGCCTCCAACACTTTAGATGTTAAATCTAACATTAGCGTTTTAAGAGTGTATGAACAACTAAATGACGGCAATGTCACTGGCATGGTTGCCTTAGACTTGCGCAAGGCATTTGACTGTCGACCATGGCATTTTGATTTCCAAACTTAATTTTTTATGGATTTCGTGATACGAGTTGGTTCATAAACTATTTGTCTGGCAGAAGCCAGGTAACTGCTGCCAATAGTTCACTGTCTAGTCTACTGCCTATTCACTCCGGTGTTCCCCAGGGTTCCATTTTGGGGCCCCTGCTATTTTTGATGTATATCAACGACATCGTGTCCTGTCTAGACCACTGTGAGGCTAATTTGTATGCGGATGACACAGCCATTTTTATTTCAAATCCTGATGTCAATATTATTAAAGAAAAATTACAGCTTGATCTCAACAATATGTATACATGGTTATGTGCCAATAAGCTGAATCTACACATAGAAAAAACAAATACCATGTTAATTGGAAGTCGTCAGAAGAAACGGTTTATTGATAGTGAACTGTGTTTAAAATTATGTGAAAATGATATTGTCCAGTGCGATAATATTAAGTACTTAGGTGTGGTCATTGATGATAATCTTCAGTTCAATGAACACATCAATCAAATTGTCCGAAAGTTAAATAGAAGTATTGGTGTATTAAAACGTATAGGACCTTGCGTCCCCAAAGAAACGAGATTTACCCTATATAATACGATTGTCTTGCCTCACTTGGACTATTGTTCCACAATTTATAGTGTTGCAAGTAAAAATGATATATCTAGACTCCAACGTAATCAAAATAGAGCAATGAGGATTATATTGGAATGTGGTCTCCGGACACATAGAGTGGATATGTTAAAGAAATGTGGATGGTTGAGTGTTAGACAAAGATTTTATCTTAATAGATGTACCCTAGTTTGGAAGGCTATTAATGGCAATACGCCAAATCATCTCAAAACAAGTTTCAAGCATGTCTCTGAGAAACATTCATATAACACAAGATCTGCTCCACTAAATCTTTTTCGTGGAAATTACCATAAGAATTCGTTATCGGCTCTTGGGGTCACTAGCTGGAATAGCCTGCCAGACGAGGTAAAGCGTAGTCAAACTTTACAGACTTTTAAAAAACACTGTTCTAAGTATATAAGAACGTTTGTTGAACCTTTTTAATGTGATGGTTCCATATACAGTGCAATATACTACTGTGTGATATGTAAATTGTGATCATCACGTAATCATTTATATAATCATTGTCTCGCTGTGATATTGTTTTATTCTATTGTTTTAGGTTTTTATTGTTTTTATGTAAATATTGTAAATAATCTGCACGGATGAAAAACAGCACCTGCTGATTCCTTTGCAATAAACTGAACTGAACTGAACTGAACATTCTCATCATAGTAAAGTATCAGCTTTATCAGCAAAACAATATAATGTATTTGGCCGTAAAAAGTGGAATAACACGAGAAAGCACCAGCAGCAGTTATAGCCCCAACAGTGGTTCACTGAGCAACAGCGTCAGCAGTTGTTACGTGAGAACATGGGTGACAAGGTTTGCGGAATCAATTAATCTATTTGTTTAAATTAATGATCCTTTTCTTTTTTACAGGGTTGTAATACAGGCGTGTAAAACGAAATCGTGATTCCTTTCTCCTCAAAGCGAGATGTGTCTGTGCTATTACAGCGATTCATTGCAAAACCTTATCACATTATAGCAACGTGACTGCAGCTTCTTAAATACTACCTAGTACTGCTCTTCCCTTATGTGTTGTAATTTGCTGATTTCGAATAAAGAGTGTAATTGCTGAGATATCGCCATTCCCTTAGCAAGCGTCAGATCTGACATTCAATATTCAGCCGTCGTCCATAAAAGAATTTCTGCGTAAATAAGCGAGACGCCTATTTCGTATGACAGTTATCACTAATTCCAAAAGTTTACGAAATAGAAATAATAAAAGCAGTAGATGTTTTCCTACAAGAGAGACGTGGTCAATAGGTTTCAATGATGTAAGGAAGACATAATGATGGTCTTTACACATAATTATAATCCCTAATCATTATTCTTCACCCAAATGAATTTTCAAGTCGTTTATCAAGACTTTTCGATTCTTGAACTTAGCACACACATGTAAGCCTATAACCAAATCGAAAATATAAGTTTTTCATTAGCAATACAAGCGTCTAGTCCGTCATTCAATATTCAGCCGCCGTCCGTTAAAGAATTTCCGCGTCCATAATCCAAAGCCCTAATTAATATAACAGCATTAGCACCAAATTCAAAGAAAAACAATCATAGTATACATAAGCATAGGCTAGTTTCCTGCATCATACTTCAACATTCAGAAGCCATTTAACAATAAAGGGTTTCCCCTTTGACAGTACAAACGTCAGGTCCGACATCCAGTAACCATGCAACGTCCATAATCGATATCCCTAAGACATAATTAGCACTGAACTTCCAGCAGAAATAAAATATATAAATATAAAGACAATCTACTTTGTTGCAAGATAGAAGCGGTCAACAGTTGCCAATGATGTCGAAAAGACATCATGATGCTCTCATCGTCAGATACGTACATTCTTTCCGAATGGATTTCTCAGTCGTTTCATTCAGTATTGTATCTCAATCACGCTTTAATTGTGGGTGTTCATAGGAACATCGTAAAGATATCGTATTAGGCGATGTTACATGAAGACGCGAACTATTATTAGAACAACACTTTCTAAGTACCAGTAAAGCACAAATGCTAACATTGTATAGTCAGTACTTGTGCTCTATACTCAGGATTACCATCTGTGCTTTAATAGGAAAGTATCACCCTAAATGTGACCACTATATTAGTTCAGTTTCAAACTACATAATTGTTAAAGATCACTAATTTATTCAGAACTATTTTACTATAGTAAAAATGTTTGATGAATCACGTTAATCCGTTAAACCTGGTGACTGATATACAATGACACTGGGCCGTTCGTGAGATATCAGTTTGTCGACTTCATTTTATATCACCGATCAGTTATTCTAGGGAACTACTTGAAGGAGATCAACAAACGGTTTTGCGAGGCTGTGTCAAGAAACTACCTTGCAAGCCAGATATACAGTTCATGCCTTATCAGACTATGTCTTGCTGACATCAGTGAAAACTGTTGATCGCTTCTCTCTTGTAGAAAATCATTTTCGTATTTTTATTTCATACACATTTGGAATTGGTGCTAACTGTCTTACAAAATAGGTAGTTCGATTAATGACGACGAAATTCTTTTATGGACGACGGTAGACTGGATGAGTCTCTATTTCATATGTACTATTTAATAATAATAAAATGATCTTTAATAAATATATACGTTTGATAAATAAATAAATAGAATGGAAAAAAGAAGAAGAAAAAAAAAAAAAAAAATATTTTTAAAATTTCAAGCATTTCTTAATAGGCAGAGTTACTTGCTCTTGTTTCCCGTTTAAAATATATTATGAAACAGGGGCTGGATCCAGTCTAGGACGACGGCTGAATATTGAATGTCGGATCTGACGCTTGCTATGGTCACAACTCTTCAAAATTTAAATTACAATTTGAAGTGGCTCTGTTCTGAATGTACGTATGTAAAAGGAATCCAATTCCTAGGCAATTCAGACCTAGTCCCAGAGATTTCCATATAGGAGAGGCTAGCGTTCCCAATTCGTGTGTGTAATGAAAACCTGTTTTAGCTGGGTTAAACTGTAGCAAGCGGACTAGACCTCCTCTCCGACTACCTTTCCTTCACACCCGTACAATGTAATACACGGAGTAAAATAATCAGACAAAAAGGGAAATGGTCTCGAGTCCAAGCACGATCAGTAACCATTTTTTCCCCCATTGTTCCATTGTACGTTCTTCTGTCAACAGGTCGCTGTGGCGTTTATTTGACTTTTCAGTTAATACGAGATCGTTCACGGCTAAGAGCTTACGTCTTCCATGTACATTAGCGGCTGAGCCAAGTTTTCGCTTCCCTTGCTCATCATACTTCCATTTTCCACAAAGGAAAATATACAGTTCAGACAAGTTTCCCGTGTTCACGACATGTTCTATTATACGCTATCCTGTTCGTCATCAGATCCCGTATCTTTCCTCAAAGGCTGCGATTTTCAGTGTCTCTACTGTTTACTCTAAAGATATTTTGTCAGAGAGGATATTTGAAAAAATATGTGTGAAAACAGAAGTCATACACATCACCTTCCCCGATTTAGGTCGATACAGAGGCGCCATATTCAATCTACAGTGACCAATCGTCATCCATAAATAATTTGCACGCCTTTAATCGAAAGCCCTTTCTAGCCCCAAAATATGAAATCAACCTCTGGATTTCGGGTCAATGTCATTAACGGAGTTAGATATCGGACAGAGAACGTTTGCAAAAAGTTACAACCCTCAACTCAAATAATTACAACAAAACGCCAATTTTCCCAATTACCTATTCAACACCTGGGATTGTGAATTAACAATTTTCGTGCAAAACGCCGGAAAATATATATCGCCCTAACGATGACAGTTAAGATCGTCAATAGAGGTAAACATCAACTCATCTTATTGTTATTTAACGTGTCACGACACACGGGTGAGAGGACAGAAAACGCAAATACGAGAATAGATTATGAATTCAAAATGTAAACGAATTCTGGCATCCAATCTATTATGTTATGGATATGTGCCTTGTGTGTAATGATGTTTGATTATTTTAGAGTGGACGACCTACTTTCCCCATGAAGTTCAATGTTGTTAGCGTGTTTTATCCATATATTATATATGCTAGCGATGAAATGGCCTGCTACGCGTGCATGAAGGTCACAATGTAATTCATATTTAATATTTCACAGTTTTGAAACTACAGGACACCGATTCGAAGATAAACTGTTCAGTAAATTTCAGGCTTTACATGCGGGAATACCTTTACATCTGTTTAATAGTTTTTAGTGCCTTTGTCCAGCACCAATTATTTTAATGGCACTCCCATTTGTCTGGTTGGATATGAATCGTCACTGTACGCTCAGTGGTTCTTGGGTTCGGAATGGGTGATGTATATCAGACTGTGAGGCGAAATCAGTTGTCTTCTATTTCAAAATCCGTACCATGCAATGACACTATTATTATATTTAAAAAAAAACACATACATGATTTACAGATTGAAATGATAGAATGAAGATGATATACATTGTAGATACACTTGGCAATGCTTTGGTAGTTTAAGGTATCCAGTCTACAAACTCATTGCAGATAAACACTATTTACTGTAATCCACACCTTGGCCAACGGACCAATGTGGATATATATGATTAACTCGGCAATGAGTTGGACGTTTATAGTATCTTGGTTTTGTGTGTTTTTACCCAAAAATACAACATATTCTTATATATTTCACGGTACTTTAAATGAGTCTGAAGTATTGGTCCCATAGTAGAATAGCTGAACTTTTATATAGTTTACGGTACGTCGATTCAAAGCCAATCACACAATGGAAAATATAATGTGGATGACGGTGATCTACAGAATGAAGGTTCTGATGCTCGTTTTTAAACATACACCTCAGCATACATGTGCATGTGCCCTACTGCAATTTTGGCAATAATTTTATATCGTCTATGATATTTACTTATAACACAGGAAAACTCAATTTGGGCGTGGTCAGCCACCATATAGGACCTAGTCCGAAATAATTATCTGTCATTCCACTAGGCAAGACCTTTACAATGACATATAAATTGTATCTCGACATCACGCTGTTATCGAGTTATGGGACACAATTTCTGGGCGACGGCAATCTCCTGAATGTAGGATTTGATGTTGTAGTTGGCGTACTGAATACAGCCTCTGAATACATGTATACCACCAGGTTCTGCATTCATATATGTTGTCCATTGTGCATGTGCAAATAGGTATATGTCACTCTCTTGATACTCTTGGCACCCTTCGAATTATGTATCTATTGTATTTCTACATCATGTGGTTATCGAGTTATAAAAACCCAGACAGACAGACGGACAGACATTAGGGCATTAATGATGTAGATGTATATTATTAACCTATATGTTCATCTAACCTATTACTTGTTACCTGTTCCTTCTTATTCACCAAACGCTATATAGACGATCATCTCGCTGTGGATAATCGCTATGTATATGAAGCAGTGAAGGATATTTTTACACGTGCACTGGATTTGAAGGAAACTGAGGATAGCCCTAACGGCACATCATATTTAGATCTAAATTTTTATAATATAAAATGAAGCGGGCCCTTTAGGATAAGAGGGATGATTACAATTTCGACATTGTAAAATATCCCTTTCTCCACAGTAATATTCCAGTGGGATCTGCGTATGACGTATACATATCTCTCCTAGTAGCATTTGCTAGCAAAATGTGACGATTTTAATCAATGTGACAAAACATTATTGCAGAAAGTTATAACACAGGGGTTTACCATCATGCGCCTTCAGTGAAAGTTCTCAAAATTTGCGATACATATCGCATGCTGATGGCAAAATACGAGTGTAACGTGCAAGATCTATGGCGTTACATTTCGTGTCTTCATTTCGCTTAACCCGAGGCTAGGAGCCGTATGAACCCATGTACTTCAAGATACCCAATGGTGTTCACATGAGCAGACAATCAAAGCGTGTCTGAGATACATCATTTTCTAGATAACTAATATACAACGAAAATGAAATGGATTAAGAATACTGATCAGCGATACGGAGTTGATACTTTGGAACATCATGATGTCTTGCCGGCATCATTGAAAATTGTTGACCGCTTCTCTCTTGCAGGAAACTAACCTATGTTTATGTATACTATGATTTTATTTAAATCGGTGCTAATGCTGTTATATGGAATAGGTCTTTAGATTGTGGACGAGGACTGTCTTTAATGGACGACGGCTGAATATTGAAAGGCAGACTAGACGCTTGTAGTTTTGATTTTACTCGCCTTATCTGAAGTAATATTACAAAAATCAAAGGTTTGTAGAATCCTCTGTGTAATACTTTCAAGGCTGATTTGCAGTACAAAAATAAATAAATTTGTGACATTTATTTGAGAACGATTTTTCAAAAATTGGAGAACGAAATTCAGCAATTGTGTTATATTCTATCGGAACTTTAATTCAGAAAAATCTGACCTATGGAGCCGCACCCACAATAAACTGGTGTAGACTCAGACTCGACACTGTCCCGTAACAATTAAAAGTATAATTGTTGTATAAGGAAATGT
Organism: Hanleya hanleyi; assembly: GCA_036873755.1. Lineage (NCBI taxonomy): Eukaryota > Metazoa > Mollusca > Polyplacophora > Lepidopleurida > Hanleyidae > Hanleya > Hanleya hanleyi. Next base: position 11,864 of record JAVTVY010007933.1, read on the forward strand.
GACAAACGAATGTGTATGTACATACTCAGTGTTTCGGATAATTTTAGAGCTGGAATAATGCTCTTCGTAAATCCTCCTCAGGAGCCAACGATGACTGAAAAACCTGGCTTTTATTAAGCCTAGATTTTAGATTTTTGTAGAATTTCCCCTAAGTTTTTGCCTCGCCTGTATGCGATTTGGGGTGGAAAAGGGAATACTCCTTTGACGTTTGTATTTCCGTCAGTGAAAGTCCAATACTTATTGAGTATACTTCTCAGGTTTGCCCTCTCGGGGTGGAAGGTAGTAATAAACCGCAGATATCTGTGTTTGCAGACTTGGTTTTTATCCTTTATTTTACGTTTGAGTAAGTAAGCGCGGTTGGCAAAGTCAACTTTGCTCATATTTTATCTATTTCGGAGATAGATATGTGTCTTGCTTTCTCACTAAGGGCAGTAAGAAATAGTCAAGAAAGCGCCCCAATCATTCTGTCGGGGAGCCACATTGAGCAATAATCGGCCGTCCAGGAATCTTAATGTCCTGTGGCAGTATTGTATTGATGGGATCCATGGTTTTAAGTATAGATTCCATTGGTTGGAATCTTGGTGGATATGTCCGAAAGATAGTTTAAACTCTTTCTGCTAAATTGGTTATTAGCGTTCATTTTTGATACGATTTTTCTGACCAGATGTTTGGTCGCATTAATATCTATATATTGTTTATTTCAATATGGCGGTATAGTCATCCCGGTTTAAAATAACAGTTGTGTTATTTTTGTCCGCTCGTGTACAGATTATCTGTAGATCTTTAGATTTCAGTTTTTGTAGGAAGGCCCTTTCGCCTGGCGTAAGGTTGCGCATTTATGTTCTTTATTTGAGATGAGCATTTTTGTTGCATAGAGATAGAACTCTATATTATTACCTGCGGCACGCAGGTCTACGGGAGGCTCGCGTTGTTGTTGTTCTTGTTGTTCTTGTTCTTCTTGTGACTTTTTGAAATGCGCATGCGCTAAGAGAGTGTAATCTCTGCCACACTTTTCTTTTCCCCCTCCAATCTCACATGACAACACTGCATTCAAGCGCGTTTGAATTCATTTGCAACTATATTCGGTGGAATGAATTATTGCTTCGTTAATTTCCGGATTGGATTTATTATACATGAGAATAGTGTGAATAACGTCAAAGGACCTACGAAGTAGGGTAGGCATTAGGACTCCGACACGCACTGGACTCTTGGACCCCCAGTTGAAATCCTGCCAATATTAAGATGGGCACGGCTCAAGTTAGAATCACCAGTGATTTTGATCAAAAATCAACAGAAATTTTCATCAAAGTAGGTCAGCTTGAAACATGCTGGCAACAGTCCCCTAATGCACCTTCATGCCCAGTGTGAATAACGTCACAGGACATAAGAAGTAGGGTAGGCATTAGGACTCCTACGCACGCTGAACTCGTGGACCCCCAGTTGAAATCCTGCCTATATTAAGATAGGCACGGCTCAAGTTAGTTTCACCAGTGATTTTAATTAAAAATCAACAGAAATTTTCATCAAAAGTAGGTCAGCTCGAAACATGCTGGTGACAGTCCCCTAATGCACCTTCATGCCAAAAATCAAGGTTCTAATATCAACGGTAACACTCAGATATAACATATCTCTCAGATATAACATATATATAAATATTCATGTCCCTGTTCAATTGTTTCTTTGACTGGTGTTTGTACAACAAAATATTGAATCTTGAATGCTTATTTTGCCGACGGAAGGATTCAGATGGACTCACTCATTACCGGACAATTTCAAATGGTAGCCCACTTGGAAGAGACAGAAATGACTATGTAGTATTTAATGAGTTAGACACCCCTGTGCGCGAACAATACCTCGCAGTCGTGCAGTTATATTGTGCACTTCCGGTTACAAGCATGACATTTGGCAAATAGCTATTTTGAATGATTCTCTTTCGGAACACAGCCTCTCTATCCTCATTCTCGCAAGCCAGTGCCTTGATTCGCTGGTATTGATGTTCCCGTCCTCTTCCGCACTCACAATCCCTTTAGAATAGCATAAATCACTTCCGTAAATTCAATATCAGCAGACAATGCGCAGAAACATATTGCATTTGACATCATTCTCTCAAGTCAGAGCCCATTTCTGCTAGAATTTACTGGTTCTATACAAAATTCTATACGTTACTTTGTCAATCAGTTTTACGTATGGAATTACGTCATATATAGCAGATACTGGCCATAGAAACGATCTAGTTGACCTCGTGGCCAAAAGCTAGGGCCTCTGTTTTCCTGGAGGGGTTTTTGAGTTTGATTTTGATACATAGATACCTTTCACATTGACTTCGCACTTGAATCACCTTCGGAATGACTTAGTGACAAGCATATTCGCGAATTGAGTACAGGAAGATATCCATAGATACTGACTAGAAAGGTTTCTTGTTTGCAGAATTTGATTTTAAAGAAAAGAAATTCATAAAATTAGCAACCTTCGAAAAGGCTTGGCCGAAAATGTCAGATGAGATGATATTTCTTAAGAATGAAATAGTTAATCATTTATATAGAAGAAGCAAACCATGTCTTGGTATTGACTTGCTGCGTGGAAAATAGTGGCAAGGAATTTAGTTCGCAGATCATAACGAACGTAAATGCAGAAACTTAATTAATTATTTTAATCGAATATCAAGACTGTAACAGGCCTCAATTTGAATAGTGAAAAAGTGTCATTATGCCTCTTGGACAGTTCGATAAAGCCTCAAATCCCATTCCGTAGTTTCACAGATCGAGGTGATAGATCTGATACTAAATTTATTGAAAATAACTTTGAAGGAAATATAAATTTTCCATTTTGATCGGCAAATTAAGCGAGAAGGGAGACTGAAGAGCGCAGATTTTCGCGCTATGACTAAATCCTCGAAATTTGTTTGGATTTCCAAATATTTTAAAGCCTTCTTGATTTGCAAAAAGTAACGACTGAACCGAATGTTTTGAAACTTGGCATACACGATACTTGTACCAAAACATTGCCAAAGCGATCATGGTGAGTTCGTCTGTCAAATCGTCGGACTTTGAATGGGGAAAGTGAATATATCTATATGGTATCAGAACTATTACGCAATCCCTACAATTGTGGGTTACAAGTTGAAAATTACTTCCCTCGGCATAAAAACACAGGCAGATTGGCGCTTTTTTCTACAATAACCACTACCTCCTCTGATATGTCTTTCACTGTATTATCACCACTGCCGCAGGTTTTGACTACAATGTAGTCATTTCTCACTTGTTATCAGCAAGAGGAGGAGTGAAGTCCGAGGTTTTTTTTGAATGACTCAGGACTAATGCTGTCTCGTTCATGTAGAAGAGATTGAATTCTGGCACATCTCTCAAATGACTTTAAGTCTGACATGCGAGCAGCAGTGCTAATATTAGGGTTAGGAACGAATTTGAAACAAACCCCGCGATAAGAGGAATATATCATCGTCATCGAGAGTGAGATGTGAGAGGTTCCTTATATACTGTCCAGCAGTATTCAGTTCCATATTTTTGCTCCTCAGACAGTTGACTGAAGTTTGCTTAATATGTTGAGCCTTACGGCGTTTGGCTTTCGCCTTAGAAGAATATCTTCTAGCTGGCATATTTGCCTGAGTTTATGCACCGTTATACACGGGATAGGAGCATTAAACCAGTCTGAGTCTGAGTCTACACCAGTTTATTGTGGGTGCGGCTCCATAGGTCAAATTTTTCTGAATTGTGTTATATTCTATCGGAACTTTAACCAAGCATCAATGTAGCCCCGAAACACAGTAAGTAATTGGTATCAAGCCCATACAATACAAAATGAGAGAGAGAGAGAGAGAGAGAGAGAGAGAGAGAAAGAGAGAGAGAGACCAAAGGAGAAACAGAAATACTTCGTGATTGCATAAGGGCACATCTCCACACTCAGCAATCGTGAGGTTGAGTCTCAACCACGCATCGACCTCCCCAGACGCACTACAGAATACGCCGAATGGAAAATTCTAATCATTTATCTGGTCGAGATTGAAATTATTAAGACTTTTATAAATCTTCACCTTTCCCATAGATTTTCCTGCATTGTTAAACTAAATTAATAACTGGCCAGCCACTTAACTGGCTAAAGTGATAAGCGCTTCAACTTGACCTTGCGATTGTGCCAAATCGGGCCATCGTTATTGCCCTTGGACATCGTCTTGGCACCTGATAGCCGAATCTTCTTTAACACGCAATGGTCAAGCCAGCGTTAATATCCTCAGATCTGTCCACTGGTTTTAATTCTCTCCGCTTTACCGCGAACGTGTATTTCTGCAGAGTGAGTCACATTATTATCGTATCTCTAGATATGTTGATATCGTATGATTTACAAATGGCTTTTTTCATAACAAGCAGAGATAGTGTAGATACTGGTACGTGTCTAGATGTTTATGTATATTGTTTTCTGCCTATTTATTTCTATATACAGTTAACCTTGGAATGTAACCTTGACATATATTCGCATATGAATTGTTGTGTCGGAGAAGATATCCTTCGTGGCCGTCTACGTGCTTGTGAGTAAGCTTTGTAAAACCCATAAATAATTAAATCTGATGAAATAGAGTTACATTAATTTTATTCTATTATATAAAGATATCATCAGTATTGTTACTACTTTATACTAGTAGCTGGATTCCTTCGCAGCATGTCATGAAATTGTATATCTGACTTTAATACGTAGCCTACGCCCGCCCATACACGTGAACTCGTTTACTCTTACCAAAGATACAGCCAGACACAAGCTAGTTTCCTGAAAGACAGAACAGTTTTCAGCGTTACAGAGTAACGCCGTGATACTCGGAAAGCAATCACAGTTCTTAGGAATTAATGCGGACATGGAGTCATATGACTGGACAGACACCTATAGATTATAACTACGAGTGGTCTAATTTTTATCACACGAACCTGATAAAACCCATATGAAACAAGCTCTAGCGAGTTTTATATGTGTTTCATAAATGAGTGTGAAGAAAATCAGCTGAATGACCACAAGTTATTTAAATTTCTTACATCACAATCTCTTAGCATATAAATCTAGAAAAAGAATCGAAAGATACGAAGCAAATATATAAGGGTGCGTACCATATAGGTGTATTACATTTAAAAATGTTTGATGTAAACTTTTAGTTAGATCAGAGAAGAAATACAGCTTTCCTGGAACTGGAAGACGAACACAAGGCCAGTCCTTCTACGTTTGGTCATTTATTAAAATGGAGAAAAATATGAAATGAAATAAATAATGTCCATTCAGCTTAATGTAAAATACCACAATTGGTGCATTGGCTTAACAGATATATTTATGTGTTACCATATGTAGGAATAAAACATGCCTCCAAATCAGGAATTAATACTGTAAATGTAATTATTCCAGCAAAGGTGGGAAGCAAAACGAGCCGCATGACTGAAAATGTCTTCACGGGGAAAAAGAAAATACAGGAAGGGAACGCCCACATAGTCTCATTTCTCCACAAACTGTAGACATTGGTCAATGGTCATTTTATGTTTTAACCACCATTGCATGTAGTGGCTTATTTTAATGATACTAGAAAGGCATCGTCAAAGGCATAATTATATCATCCCAATTAACTTTCAAGTAACATTGAATTGTTTGGAGACAATGTTGAAAGACAAGATTTCAAACCAACGGCGATATATCACAACAAAGGTCCACATGACCCACCTAAATATAAAAGTAGTACTCCGTAAATGAACTTAAGGAATACAACAAGATTGATGTTGCTAAAAAGCAGATTGTAGACCCCAGCGATTGAAACAAATGCTGCCGATGTTATCGAGTAATGATAATATTGCGACCATGCCGTTCACGGACCCAACCTACATGTGCATGCTTGGCGAGGATTCATAACGTTGTAACGTTTTTATTTTATGCTTGCTTGAATTTTGGTGCTCATGGTATCATGAATAATATATGCCAATTATGAAAGCTGATATTCAAAATGGACGATGACTGGCTACTGATTGTCGGATCGGACGTTTCCATGTGTCTAGTCCGTGGCGGGAACGGTAGGGAACGACTAAAATAATACCATTTAGTGGTAATGATTTACTGATATATACAGGAATACAGGAACACCATGATGTTTTTCCGGCATCAGCTAAAACGATTCCCCAATATACTGTAAGCATTTAAAAAGCATTTAAAAAATATGTTTATGTATTCATTTCATGCCTTGCCTGGACTCTCTAGATTTGTATCTAATACCGCGTATGCCGGTGCTAGGGGCCGTGTGGTCATATCATCCAAGTTGCCACTTGAACAGGTACAATAAAAGCGTACCTGAGATACAACACATATCACGAATCGTTAGATTCTTGTTATGTGCTTTAGAATAGGTTAACCGGAAGACTATACTGTAAAGTCATGTGGCTCTGTCAGTATGTCGGCACCTCTTCCCACTTCTCTTATATGTGTTGTAATTTGATGACAATCATGTCATCTAAATTGGGTATTAAGATCATGAACTTTGAAAGTCGATAGTTGGCTGTTAAACGTCGGACTAAGCGCTTGTATTTCCGAATGAGTGCGATATCTATACAGGCCCACTATATATGTAAGAAGTCCAAGATTCCTTCTCTCCAACTCACAACGCCTATCACACCAACCATTTGGCTATAAAGTTCTAGGCGTCAGATCCGACAATCAATACTCAGCCGTCGACCACAAAATAATTGCCACGTCAATAATCGAAATACAAGCGTCTAGTCCGTCATTCAATATTCAGCCGTCGTCCATTAAAGAATTTCCGCGTCCATAAGCCAAAGACCTAATTCTTATAATAACATTGACACCAAATTAAAAGGATAACTATACATAAAACTAGGATAATTTCCTGCAAGACAGAAGCGGTCAACAGTTTTCAATGATGCCAGCAAGATATCATGATGTTTCAAAAATATCAAATCCGTATCGCTGATCTGTATTCCTAATCCATATGATATACGTTGCAAAGTCGTCATCTAGAGAATGATGTATCTCAGTCACGCTTTGATTGTGACTGTTCATATGAGCACTAGTTTCTTCAATAATGTTTTGTGACGTTGATTAAAACCGTCACATTTAACACAGGATCTAGCAAATGCTACAAGGCACGATATGTATACGCCATATGCCGGTCTCTCTGGTATATTACTGTCCAGTTAGGGATAGTTTACGATGTCGAAATTGTAATCATCGCTTTTGTCATAAAGTCGACGAGAGAGAAGGTCAGCATAATTTTTACAAGACCTTTATCATACGACAGTTAGCATCAATTCCAAATATGCATAAAAAAACTTAACATCAATTCCAAATATGCATAAAAAAACCAAACACACACAAGATGGTTTCTTGCAGTAGACAGAAGAGGTCAACAGTTTTCAATGATGACAGTAAATTGGAGCGATATGCATGAGATGGGAAAAATTGACCACGTCTGGAGACTGAAAAGCAACCATGTGACTCTACAGGCGACACCTAACACTCAGACCCGAGAATACGGTGGATGCTCGGACGTAGCATTAGTATCTCAGCCGCGCTTTTATTGCAGATGTTCATGTGGAGACTATGAATTATCCACACGGTCCCTAGCACCGGCTTAGCTCAGGAGCTGTGATGACAGATCAGCTCAAACAACTCATCTGATGTTAATGGATGAGCATAAGTGAATGAGTAAAGCATCATGATATCAAAAAATCCTTATGATATCAAAAAATCCTCATGATATCAAAAAATCATGATATCAAAAAATCCTCATGATATCAAAAAATCCTTATCACTTACTCCATTCACATGACATAGTTTGCACCAAATGCAGTAGAGAATAAAAACTACACTCCGACTAGTTTCTAGCAGTTCCCAATGATACAGGCAAAACAGCATCATATTCCTCTCATCAAACGTTCACCGACATCACACTAAACAGAACGTGTAATTTCTGTGAATCTGTCAATATTTAATCAGCCATTGATGTTCCAAAATATTTTTCGAAAGTGGAAACAAATCTCCGTGTAAATAATCAGATAATTTTGGGTATCACATTGGAGCTGCACATAATACTTCATAACTTTTCACACGTTTCTACTGAACACGAAGTGATACCCGTCCCCCATGTACAACGTTCTAATGTTACCATTGTTTTGCTTTCCATATACACGCACTGCAACCCGTTTAGGTGATTGTATACTTTGTAGAGGCAAAGGTCTCAGCCGTGACGCATTAAATTTACAAACAGGAGCATTCCACAGACGTGATCCCAGGGCAAATAAAACTGTCCGCATAGAATAAAAGCCTAGGTGTAACACTGATATGTCCCGTTTGGCGTTAGACGAGGTGCACAATAAATCCATATTATTTCCACACCTCATTCAAATAATGGCGATATTTAACAATTTGGGCCTAAATTATATAAGCAAAAAAAAAAAAACTCCCGTCTTTCGACTGTAAAGGTATACAACTAAACTTGATAAATCGATGGAAAACAGACATATTGAGAAAACATTATTTCGAGCTGTCACAAGAAAACACGATTTCAAATAAAATCTGGTGAACTACTTTATTTTTCGATGGATGTTGTATGGGTGCGTGTATACAGGTTATTTATATCGTGCAAGAATTTGGCAGAGAGATAGTTATATAAACGGTTGAATCATCGAAACACTTCGGACAAAATTAACACAGAAGACTCGTATTTGTATACACCTCGTCTTCTGCTCCTATACATTCAAAGTCAATCAAAGCCTTGTTAAACCCACAAGAAAAACCTGGGCATCCAATTTACCTTGTAAATCCCTGATATAAAAAGGGATTCTCGTCTCTGGTTCACCGGGGTGAATTTAGTTGGGCGTAAATTGGCTGACTGTCCCCAGAGTTCGGACTCGAGGACCATTAACTCACCGACACTCACTGGCCAAATTTAACAAAGCTCAAGACAAAGGCATTAATTGCTGTTCACATGGTCAGTTGTCCCTTTTGGCCGTGTTGTCTGATGACAGAACTCTTGTCCGAGTGTCAACGTGTTCGGTGTGTTCAGTATTAGAGCTGGGCTTCTCACCAGCCAGGCATGCCGTAATCGTCTGGCAGGGATTCAGGATGCGGTCAATTCACTCGCCTGAGATTTGTCAACTCTGCAGAGGGCAAAGAGGTGGATGGATTTCTATATGTCAGACGTACGTAATGAATGCGAGTTCGTGGATTTTCAATTTTAGTTCATCCGCGAACCATGGATTTGCTGTATCGCCGGGTAATGAATAATACAGTATCTCTATGGATGAATACAGTTTTGAGATAAATAATAAAGAAATATTAATAATTCACTTGGCCTGGCTGCGGCTATGGGTATCCCGTGTAGCTGGAGGTGAAATTAGGTACACGCAGATATACAGATAATCCCAGGTACGAAGAATCCTGGCGGAAAGTCTCAGCCAATGATTCAGGGAAATTCAAGTGCTTGACCAAAGTTAGCAAAGCCCTTGCAGTTCCGCGAACGCTAACCAATTGTGTGAATGTATTTGATGTGACCATACCCGAATTCTGTGGGATAAATCGACACGATGTTGATTGTATAGCCATGGACGATATCAAAACTTGTAAGCATACGAGCTTAACCTCTAAGGAGAAACAATTTGAAATGCCTTGACCACCGACATATATATAGGCCTGGAGACCTTTCCCTGGAACATTCCAGATATACCACCTTCGTTCTTGCTAGAATGCATGAAATCTGATTGTGATGAGTCGGGCAATTCAAATTAAGCATTGGATACAAAATAATCGGGTATTCGTTGTAATATTAGCTGCTCAATCTAGAACAGGGACAGGCGAACGTCTTTGTGACGATAATAAGCTTGTCTGCAGAAAATATTCACACTAATATGTTACAGCAACACTGTATCTAAAAAACCTATGGAAAACGTTCGAAACTGCAGCAGTCGGAATGCGATGAAGTAGTCCATCAAGAAGGCCACTTTCTTACTTTTTCCAAAATAAGTAGCTACATATAGCAAATGACATGTTCGATACACAGCAAGCGGTCTCTAGCACCGTCATAGTTTTATTGAAGTTACCGGTCCAATGCCAATGGGGGGGAGGGGGGGGGGGGCGATGGTATTCGTAAAAGTATGATTCAGATAACAGTATCGTATTATTCACCTAATGGTTAATTTATATGCCTTATGGTTGAAGACTACCTTCTTGTATGTTTTTTTATTGTTCCCTTTAAGTCTTGATATGTCAGTTATCTATCAGATTTCTTTCTGGGCAAATGCCCGATCGTTGTTATATTTATACTATATTTATCTAGTTCGGCGCATCTGGGTATTTTATCCGAACAAGGTAACGCTCGACAATGCTGTCGTTATTCGGAAAGGTTTACGTGTAGTTTGGAGTATGACTCCTCTAGCCTTTAATGCCATAAAATTTATTCATCTTGATGTTTCTATGTAATATTTGATTTCAAAATCCTTGCTTTACGCAAATGTTCATGTATTTCCTCGTAGCATTGGATTATTCCGATGATCCCGAAAATAAGGATTGGATTGAATAAACAAGGCAATGCGGAAGTGGATTCTGACTTCAGCGGAAACAAATATATTGTTTATTCATCATATGATTTTACGGAGGATTGTCTGAGCATTAAAATGGTGAAATCGTGATCTACCTTCCTTTTCATAAATTTAATATGATTTAACTGATTTAATATGAGAGCCAGGTCCGTCACTAGGAAGTTAGCCAGTCAGGTATGACAAGAGAGATGATTTTGATATCGTAAAGTACCCTTTTCTAGACAGTCGAACTGTCTAGTGGTGTATAAATATCTCGCCTAGTAGCATTTGCTAGATCTTGTGTAAAATGTGACGACATTATTCCACATCACAAAACATTAATGCAGAAACTTTTAATACATGGTTTTACCGCCAAGCGCTTCTACAAATTCGGCGATACATATCGCATGCTGATAGCAAAATACGAGCGTAGCGCGCAAGATCCCACCTAACCTGGGACTATAGGGTCCGTATAATCCCATGTACTGCAACAACAATCAAAGCGTGACTGAGATACATCATTATGTAGATAACGACCTTACAAAGAAAATCATTAGAATACTAATCAGCGATACGGATTTTATATATTTGAAAAATCATGATGTCTTGCCGGCATCATTGAAAACAGTTGACCGCTTCTCTCTTGCAAGAGACTAGCCCATGTTTATGTATAATATGATTTTTTGCCAATGCTGTTATATAAGTGGACGTGGAAATTATTTAATGGACGACGGTTGGATATTGAATGACTGACCGGACGCTTGGGCAAAGGGGCAAATAATGTTAAGTGTGGATTAAATGCCGATGGTACAGCTCTCAAATGATTATACATTTGCTCATTGACCAGAAAATGACTGACCTTGACCTGTTTTTTGATGTCAAATTATATGGTAATGCTTTTAGCAGAATATTATTCAGACTTTGTAGCTAGCTTTTCTATATTTACGCCACAGATGCAAATCTGCTTATTAATTGATTGACTCAAGGTTAAAGTATAATGTAATTAGTACGTTTGTTTGTTCGCTGTTCATGTTATTACAACATTTCTTGAATCATATCCAAGAAGCCCATACAACACATACACGGTATATGTGTGCTAATAAATCATATGTATGTATGACTGCCTTTAAGGCCCATTCTCACAATACGATTTGTAGTAACAACTTGTAGCATACAGCTAAGTTGAATCGTGAGAACACTCGTACGATTTTAGTCGCATGCAACAAGTCGTATGAAATTGAGCAGGTCCTATTTCATGCGATTAGTTGCATGCTACAAATCGGGGGATTCCCCCGCCGAGTTGTTACTACAAATCGCATCATGAGAATGGGCCTTTAAGGCACACTTGCATCACATATGTACACTTTTGGCTATTTTTTTACTTGAGTTTGTCACATATAATCCTCTATACTGGTTGGTCGCTTCTCGACAATTGCCACAATCTTCAGCAACCCGAAGGTACATATTTCATCGTTATGATATTGCGCTATTGCGTATTCATCGACATTACAGTATTTTTTTTTTATTTACTACAATTCATCTTGACGAATCAAGAATGTCCAGTTCAAGCGTTTAAACAACAAAATGTGCATTGTACCACAACAAAATCCACATGAAAATAGTGTCACCCTTCCTGAGATGAGATAATGCGAACCAGATATGGACGATTGAAACAAGAGACGTTGGAAAGGTATACAAAAGTTAAATCCGTGCACTGTGGTCCAAGGTCTATAACTCCTGGCTCTTAAGGGGAATCGACGGGCTGTGCTGTAAAACCCCGACAGCTATGTATGGCAGTTGGAAAGGGAGATATTCAAACATACAGCAGCCTCAGCAAAGGTAACAGTATAACCGGTGACATATATTTTGAGAATTACTCGAGGAGCTCAAACTCGGCACACCGTGAAAAGCCGAATGGGTAACAATATTCCATCGCACATTTCATTTCGTTAATTTCGTTTTTGGGTGAGAGAGACATGTTCGCCTATCACAACGCCTCTTAAGGCCAGAAAGGATAGCAATGTGTATATGTAGCCAACCGATAAAGTGAAATATAATTTAGTTAAATTTCAAGAAGAGCTACTTGAGGTTTTGATGAATCGATATTGAAAAATATTCGCTTGAATTTTTGGAAATAAAGAAGGATTTTTTTTTAAATTAACTCCTCCTCGCCGTAGCTGGAACGTCCTAATAGGTATTGGACTTGACGCCTTCATGCTCGTGCTGACCTGTTCATGCATGCATCTTGTTCTGTTTCCAAATTACTTTAGGCTAGCAATAGAACACATATAAGTGAGGCATTTCAGAAAGCAATTTTCCTGTGCATAGGAAAAATGAATCGGGGTGAAATACATAACTTGATATTTTATTGATAGTCCAAGGGGCAGAGTGATTTATCATCAGCTTCATCGTGGAAGAATTCGGACAAAAATACAAAAAAAATTATAATACGACAATGTCACGGAATAAATAAATTTCAATATCCTGTCAACGCGTTACAGTGAGGATTCCACAGCTTTTTAAATCGCTGGGTGTCCTGTAAAAAGGAAAATCTTTTTTGTCTGGTGTATGAGGAGCGTCCGATATGTATATATAGTAGGTGGGACCCATATAGCACGGAAATCAGGGAAATATCTACCTACATTCGTCTACTTCCTGAGAACGCGTGATTATTTATATATTGCGTCACTGGGACAAAATTGTATATAACGCATATAACGTTTATGTTCCTTCATTAAGTAGAGTTGTATAAGATAGCTTTGTGATTAGCTAGATATCAAATCAATGCGAATTACAATTGCTCGAACTGAAACAACATCGCCTAGCAACCGTGTCTGACGTCCATTAGGTTAAAAGAAAGTCACATACGGCTCGGTGTAAAAGAGGATAAATAAATAGTCCTGCATCCCGCCTGCTATTCATATTAAAGCCATACTACAATTCCCATAACTTGAAAGTAGGTGATGAACTCTAGGCATTTGTAAATACACAACACATTACGTTCGCGTTTGAAGAATTCAATTTTTACAATTTGTTAATAAAAAGGCTATGTCAAGTTCAAATATCTGACAAGGAGAAGCCTTTTAAAGGCAACAGGTACATAGATGGCGGTCAAGTATCATTTATCGTTGGGGATATTTTGCTGAATATTTTCTACAGTATGCCGCGTAGCCACAAAGAAAGTTGATATGTAACAGTTCCTAACTAAATATCCGATATTGGAGGCAAAATTGGAATGTTTATCATTTAGGCCGAATGACCGATGAGCCACAGATATACATCTATGTCTGGGCGAGAACTATCAGTCATGTCCCTTCACTAATGATTTTCCATGGTGTGCATATATGCAAACAGTTTCAACAGCTCTTACAACTATTGAACCAGCGATGGTATACCCTGTCAAGATCCAGGATGCCGCTCATTCAATTTTTTTTTCATTATACGCTATTTCCGTTGCTACAAAAATTGACGATACATTTGCGATCATGTAGTCCGAATAAGATTCACCCACGCCCGTAGACCACCTCAATAATCAACACTCTCTGGACGCTTGTTTGAGCAGTGCTGTTTGGACATGTAGGTGTTGCAACCTACAACAAAACATCAACCTGTCTGAGTTCTATACTAAGTATACGGTATGGGTGGCAAATAATGATGTAATGCAATTTATTGTAAGAAACTATAATGCAGTATTATTTGGGAAAAGTACACATTCGCTCCTTAAATTAGACACAAAATTGCACACAAGTTCCGAAAAGATTGATATTTTCTGATGAACAAAGTTGTAGACGAACTAGACCTACCAGCTAAAGCTGTCAACCACCATACTCGCCGTCATCCCTAGTCATGGCTCGTCTGACAAAGTCGAGCCATGACAGAAGACGAATTCGTCAGGATTGAGATCAGTCATTTATTAATAGACTTTCCGAACAGCCTTCTTGACCTCATGACCTTCCGAATGCCCATATTTGAACAAATTAGAAGCCAGCAATATATCTTGTATTTCATCCCCTTTGAACTCAAGTTGTCAGTAGCCGTGGATGTTTTGACTGGAGAGACGCCTACGTGTTCTTTCAGCGAGCATACCAAAGAAACCGTTCTACAGCGTATTTCCATTAAAATGTCGGCTTGTCTGTGAATCCGGCGAAGCACGCTATAATGCCTTCCGGTTATTGGCTGTTACTTGAAGCGGTTTGTTCGAGTAATAACTGTACTGCCCTAATCTGAATGCAGGGGCTGGTATGGAGTGTACGGATTCTACAGAGCTGCATTGTGGAGGATGCACTATCGCAAGAATCTGGTCGCTCCATGGTAGCCAACGCATATTACAACAGTACGTGCAAAATAAGTACCTCGTTGCTTGAAGAGATCATGTTTTTTTCTGGATAGCATGTTCACATATCTCATAGTCAGTCTCATTGTATCTGTCTCATTATGCCTAGTTTATCACTTGCATATAGTTACTACGTTGCACCCAGGAGACAGCACCTACAGGAATTTATGTAACAATACAATTGCATTCCTGCAGTCCAAATAAGATCAGACCCTTATACTACCTCAACAAATTCAAACTGGAAATGAGCCGGGGTAAAAGCTCCTTGTACTACAACCAGTGCCTTCGACAAATTTCAACTAAAACCCAATACCATCTTACGATGAAGGTATAAGAACAACCATGGTCATTCTTTCTATATTTCACAATATTTACCAATAGATTTCAACTCGCCCGTCGAATCTCTAATCTATATGGCAGATAATAGTATGCAGGGGCAAGTAAACGATAATATTAACCTCCAGTTTTCTTTATCTATCTTCAGTATTTGCAGGATATGGCTTATCTAAATGCTTGTGTGGAGCGGATTTACTAAGCTAACTTAAAATAAGTCGACATTAAATAGATAAAGAGATGTAGATGATACATATTTATATCGAGTGAGGATTTATAGTCGGCGATATGGAGTTATTCTTCAAGTCTGAACTTAGAGTCAATACAAGTGTGTATAAAGAATCAGTTCATATCGCCAAATGTAAACGTCACTCAACTTAAATGTATCGTCCATATTTCTGTATGCATTTAATATCGGAATTCATTCCATTATTCATATATACTATGTTTAGTAACCTGTGTCTAATTCCGCTTAACCCGGGGCTAGGGTACGTTTGAATATCCTGTGTTTTACATCTCCATAGGGTTCCAATGAACAGGCGCAATCGAAGTGTGACTGGGAGAACATAATCTGGAAAAGAGTTTGAATTCATTTGGATAAAGAATAATGGTCTCTGAGTAGGATTTTATGTATAGAACATCATCATGTCTTGCTGACATCATTGTAAACTGATGACTGCTTCTCTCTTGTAGGAAAAAAACAATGTTTTTATTAGTTTTCTTTCACACACAATCGGAGTTGGTGCTCACATATTTCTTCCGATTACTGACGCGGAAATTCTTTTATGGACGACGGTTGAGTATTGAATGTCAGATATGACGCTTGCTATCCCCGTTTCACCTTGATTCGGCTGTTTTATCATAGTAACCAAAGAATTTATCAATGAAAAATAATATAGGGTGGAGATATATATTCACGAGTAAAACTTTGTCCACCGTGACCTTGACCTTCGACCTACTGACCTCAATTTTGGTACGCGACATGACCCATAGTTATCCTTGCATGATTTCTCCCGGCTGCTTTATCATAGTAACCAAAGAATTTATCAATGAAAAATAATATAGGGCGGGGATATATATTCACGAGCAAAACTTTGTCCACCGTGACCTTGACCTTCGACCTACTGACCTCAATTATGGTACGCGACATGACCCATAGTTATCCTTGATTTCTCCCGGCTGTTTTATCATAGTAACCAAAGAATTTATCGGTGACAAATAATATAGGGCGGAAATATATATTCACGAGCAAAACATTGCCCACCGTGACCTTGACCTTCGACCTACTGACCTCAATGTTGGTACACGACATGACCCATAGTTATCCTTGATTTCTCCCGGCTGTTTTATCATAGTAACCAAAGAATTTATCGGTGACAAATAATATAGGGCGGAAATATATATTCACGAGCAAAACATTGCCCACCGTGACCTTGACCTTCGACCTACTGACCTCAATGTTGGTACACGACATGACCCATAGTTATCCTTGATTTCTCCCGGCTGTTTTATCATAGTAACCAAAGAATTTATCGGTGACAAATAATATAGGGCGGAAATATATATTCACGAGCAAAACATTGCCCACCGTGACCTTGACCTTCGACCTACTGACCTCAATGTTGGTACGTGACATGACCTAAAGTTATCCTGGTGAAATCTGAGAGAAATTGGTCAATTTGTTGAAAGAATCTAAATAACGAAAACCGGAAGGAGACTGAGGAGCATTTCAGAAGACTTTGCTAGATTTAGCTGACGTAGCCCAACAATTTCCCTGGACTTATATCCACGTATATACGTTTTGCAGTATAAGAAAAAAACGCATAAGTTTGGAGAAAAAAAACTGCCGTCTTTTCACCTGAACTTCCACTTTCATTTATATAAAGATTAAAGGATTAACCGCAGTTGCAGTCGGACATGTTTATCCCTGTTCGAATGCGGGAGGTAGATTGTTAGCTCTCGCACAACAAGTGTGTGTTTGGCGTCTTTCTTACTACCGTTTGTATCAAATATTATCCCGTGTTAAATAAATCAGCATCGTCGAGTTAAGTGTTCCTTTTCGCATAACGTTATTGAGGTCTCTAGAGACGATACCTTTATGTATTCTACACCACTACGAAAAAGATTTACTATTGTGATGTTTACACGCAAATGTCTTAAGGACGTCAGAAACTATTTCGTATTGGGATTAAAGAATTTTCACACCTTTTCTAGCTAACATTGTTTGGCCTTTGGAAAGAAACCATGACCAATTTAAAACATACAGAGTTGAGTTGGATAAAAAATGGCTTAAACGCATATTTCACGGTTAAATCATTGTCGTTTTTCTTTTCTGATTTGTGATTAGTCATTCTAGTCAAGATGTCAACATGAACAGTCACCATGAACAGCCACAATAAAAGACTGGCTAAGATACAAAACATCACAGAAATCACATTTCAAGAGTGTGATGTCTTGCAAGGCATGCAGGCAGAATATCGTCCTGTGAGGTAATGTGACTTATATGCGTTGTAATTTTTACCTTTTTTTGGTGAGATTCTGCTGGTGGTCTTTGATATATGTTGCCATTGTGGAAAGTTGATGCTGGGTCGACATCGGGCCTTACAGACTAGTCTTTTGTGTGAAATACCGTCATTTTCATCTGACGACGATACAACTCACCAATCCCCAGTGTACGAGTGGTCACAGCGACACAGCTCACCAATTACCAATATACGAGTTTCATCATAGCTCTCTTGATTTGTATCTAATACCGCTAATGCCGGTGCTAGGGGTCGTGTGGTCATGTCATCCAAGTTGCCACATGAACAGGTACAATAAAAGCGTACCTGAGATACAAGACATATCACGAATCATTAGATTCTTGGTATGTGCTTTAGAATAAGTTAACTCGAAGACTATACTGTGAAGTCCTGTGGCTCTGTCAGTATGTCGGCACCTCTTCCCATTTCCCTTATATGTGTTGTAATTGTTGCCAGCTGTCATTTTCCTCCACCACCATGTCATGTTATCTTCGAATAAGGTGATCACGTCATAACCCTAAAATGAATTGGAAATCATTTGGTTTGAGGAATTTTGCCAGTAATAAGGTTATGGTGAACAGGCCCCTATACGATGACTTGGAAGCGTCATTGGAAACGTTTGACTACCTCCCTCTTCCGAAAGTAGCTCAGATGAGTTATTTCTTTGAGCTGATCTGCCATCACAGATCCCGAGCTAGCGTACCTAATTCCGCTTAAGCCGGTGCTAGGGGCCGTGTGGATACTTCATAGTCTCCTTCTGAACAGCTGCTATAAAAACGCGGCTGAGATACTACGGGCACGTCCGAGAATCCACCGTATTCTCGGGGATGAATGTAAGGTGCCGATGGAAGCTTTCCTGTAGAGTCATATGGTTGATCTTTAGTCGCCAGGTGTCGTCAATTTTTCCCACCTCTTGCATATATCGCTTCAATTGTGTACAATTCTGCTGAGCCGCTTGATCATCGTGAGGTTCATATAATCATTCACAGTGAAGGTATGAGTGAAATACCAGTGAATGTAGAACACAACTTGGATATTCATTCTGGATAAAAGAATATTGGTCATTGGTAAGGCTTTGAACATGAGAGCACCATGATATATTGCAGGCATCTTCTCTCGGGATCAACTAGCCTGTGTCTGTTTTTATAGCTTAATTGTATGCCAAAAAATATGATACATCAAACCGAATATATATTTTATACAAATCACATTAGGAAGTTTGATCATTTGAAAGTATCGTGTTCGAATTTGCTTCAAGGTGTCATATTTTTGTCACAAGTGATTATTCTCCCTATAAATCCCTCAAAATAGGCAAGGGAGCACATTTTGACGAATCATAAATTCAATTTTATGCCGCTGGTCATTTTATTTTTTTCTAGGCTGATATTTCAGTATGAAATCTTCAAGAAAAATGTTTCATTCTTCAAATGTTCAGTTGGAAAAAATCTGAATTAATAGCGTCACAAACAAAGGAGTTTTCCGCATGTAAACATCACATGGGTGTTAAAGAAATGGAATAGAGAAGCAGTTATCTTTACGGACGCCGCATCTAGACCAAGGACAAAATATTCCCAAATTAGAAATAAAAAAATATATATATATTATCAGCGAATCAATGGATAAATAAACAAATAAACAAATAAGCATGCATGGGCGCTGGTGGATTAGGACTCCAAAACAGGCGGTGACAATAATATCCATAATTCCTCAATATCCAGACTACAAACAAGGAGAGGATTACCTGAATACATCCACACCTGCTCCTCAATCGAAGCAGAAGGAAGGAAGCTTGTTTTACATACACATCATCTTGCCTTATGTAATAACAAGATCAATGTATTGGTCTATTTTGATCGGTGCTACTGACTGGATTTTTCCGCCCCAGTCAATGTGGTCTACCCCAATAACATTTTTCTTTTCCCTTCATAATCGTGCGATTCTTTGTTAAGTTTTTATCCGAAAATCGTTGGTTTAATTGAGTATTTACATCAATGAAAATTTGTCTTCGAGTTTAGCTTTTTGATCTTATGAACTGCAATTCGAAAAAAGTTTTGACAGGAGGTCGAGGTCCTGTGGCATATAGGCCATCTGCTATTGATTGCCGTTACTCTCTTTTTCAGTTGAATATGATTTTTTACGTCTCTCGGGACATAAATCTACCGCTATTTCTAGCATTGGTGTTTTCTTGAGCAGGACAGTTTTCGTGTCAAGACCTAATGCAATCGTTAGTATTGATATTAAATACAAGCGTCGGGTTCGACATTCAGTAGCCTGTTATCGTGCAGGACGAATATACACGTCTTGTTTCGAAAGACTTTATGCACACGACACAAACACTCAAATTTAAAGAGACATCAATGAAAATATAAACATAATCATTATACCATGTATACCTCATAAAACAATTGGTCATCCTGATTGATTGTAATTTATTCACATTATATTTTGTAATTCTCGGTTTGAAATGTATGCTCTCAATACATACAAGCATCGAGTATATGTCAGTCAATATTCAGCCGTCGTCCATTAGAGGATATCCGCCTCCATAATCTAAAGAACCAAGTTAGCACCAAATAAAAAACAATCATAGTATGCATTATACGACCGCACGCTTCACGATACCACACGATAGCTAGACACGATATCGGGGCAATATAGAATTATCGTTCGCAGCTCGTGCCAACATATTCTTCCGTCAACAGTGAATAAAAAATTCTGGGATATTTTCTGGGAAAAAGCATGTTGCGGGAATAATTTTGAGATTTGATAGACTGGTTCAACGACAGAAAACAGAGAGGCAAATCGGTCTGGAAAACGGCAGATATTGTTGCTATTGGCCATATTGTAGTCTCAAACGTGAATCGCAAAACCTAGTGTGTTGCCTTCGAAACTGAGCTACTGTATCTAAAATTATTTTGGCAACATTCGGTATTATACAACTGTTATTGCACGGTTTTGGGTGTGACCTCAGGATTTATCATCGAAACAAAAAGCGATGTGGGACATATTGGGTCTCAGAGTGACAAATAGTAACGCCGCAATACCATGAATACAGACAAGACAAGAATTGACCCAAGCACTCTATTAGCAATTAGACCGTATTTCAATGATACAGGCCAGGCGGTTGATTAACAGCATGAGGAGAACCTTGTCCGCGTAAGAGGAGGGTACACCAGATATTAACAGGGTACGGTAGCATGGAAATGCACAGGACGGTTGTTACTTTGTGATCACCTACATCAGTTTGCCCACATCAGATAAGTAAAACAAGTCGCATAGGTGCAATGATGAACTTATATAAGATTTGCCCAGGGGAGATAGGATTGATTGAGAGACTGATACATGACTGGTTCACGATGATTAAAGTCTTGACAGAAACGTATGGGAGTGGTCCACTTCTCAAGTTATTACATTCCTATCACAGGGTAAATGCCATCCTCTCCCTGGGTGCTTTGCGCTACGCTCCATTTACTGTAGGGGTCTCGCCATGATTTGCAGGATTCTTGCAGAAACCAAGAACTGTTCTATCTGACTGTTTAACTGATCACAAAATGTATATTTATCTCGAAATACACTAATTAGTTATTTAATGTATTTCAAAACGCCAGTTTCACACAGTTTGAAGGCAGCTTTTTGACAAATTACTAAGATTCTTTATCTTATTCTTAGTCTTGTTCATTCAACCTGCAAACTCCAGTTTTTGTCTCGTTAAACGCCTTTTCCATAGTATGAGCTCAGTCACGCTTTTGTTGTGGCTGTTCATTAAAACACCATGGAGATGTCAAACACATGATATTCAAACGACCCCTAGCCCCGGGTTAAGAGTTAGGGGAATTAGACACAAGTTACAACACGTAGCGCTAGAGATCTTGCACACGACGATCGTATTTTGCCGTCAATGTACGATATTTATCACAGAATTTGAGAAACTTTGAATGGAGGGGGTTGATTGTATAGCCCTGTTTAACATTCTGCAGTAATATTCTGTGGCACTGATTAAAATAGTCAGAGTCTGCATATGATCTGGCAAATGCTACCAGGCAAGATATGTATAGGCCTGAAGACATCCGGTTGGTTCTTAGCATGAAATACTGTCATCTGCATCCAGTTACCCATATAGATGATTATAATTTAATTAAATATATATTTTATTGCATTTGTGTGGCGTAATCGGCTGATGACAACGATACAAAATACAAAGAAGACATGACACTCATATTACCATGTTAAGTTACATCGATAAGTGAAACTCACACCAGAAAGAGCCATAACAATGTAATGTTAGGGTAGTGCTAGATATACGCCTATAAAATTGAAAAAAATAAATAATAAAAATATGAAGTAAATAATAAAGTTGGACATGCGTGGTGCCTTCCAAAGTTACAAACTGCATAATAGTCTGGGGTCACCGTTGGGATCGGAAGGGTAGAATATATGCTACTCATACTCGAAAGAGGGCACCACGATTTGAGTCCACGTCAATACACTAAAACGACCGATATATTATAAAATGGGCTCGGTCCATTTGGCAATCTCTGGATCAATTAACCTCCATGAGATAATAGAAGATTATCTCTTACCTTTGGCACTAACTTTCGGGTCGATGTAAAGACTGAACTGTCCCCCTCCCTCGGATCTTGGGAGAAGATCTTGTCTCATACGAGCCTTTTACACAATCATTAATTGTGAAACGTTCGATGCCAGTTATCAGTTGATCGCTTAAATTCGCCAGAAATAGTATGTATGGAAACAATATTAATGGTCTCAAATTAAAGAAGCATTTCAAATCCAAATTATACTTTCATTTAAGAGGAATATTCATGATTGATATTATTAGGTGAAATCTCGAACATTAACCAGGTAAGAAGCTTTGTAATTCTTTGATTGACAACAATCTAGAAGAAAACGTAGCATGGATAATCTCAACTTCATCTCAAATCGGGAGACGTTTCCCGACAGGGTTTGTCCGCGATATCAGACAATGCTTACAAGCATAACCATTGGGATCAGATTTAGAAATTGTTATCGATGAAAAAAACATTGGATGATTAAATGTATTTATAGTTACATAACTTCCGTTTGTGTTATGAAATGTCTTTACAGACATGTTTCATTCCTAAACATGCGTGGAATTCCAAATGCGAGATCAAGATATTCTGTGACCTTTATTGCAATACATTTTCTCAAATCTCTTTGACGCAATTAATTTACGTTCAAAAATACATACCTTGGGCGCCGAAAAGGCCTGAGATTTCCCTTGAGATTTAACAGCAGTGTGATGGAATCTGTGTGGACGTCCTTCTGTATAATGCCTTTATTTTTTGGGTGTGGACGACGACGTAACGGCGAGCTCTCCTTAAAAAGCTAAAATAATTCACATCGGTAACAACACCCACTTTTTACTTTGAGAAAATTATCACATCATCCATTCTCACTGTTGAAATTCTCGAGATTCTCGAGATTTCAATATCATTACAACGGTTTATAACTTCCAAGCAGCGACCGTATAAGACCACAGGATGTAGGCTTGTGAACCTTGCTGGTAGGGCTTATTTTTTCTTATATAAGTTCAATCTATGTGATATATCAGGTCATTATGGGATAGAGATTGCTTCCGTCGAATGAATTTTTTTCTGTGTCAAAGAAAATATTGCAATATCGGACTTCCCTACGTGGTATTAATTTTGCATTAGCTCATTTTTTTTATTGATCAGTCCAAAAATAAGCACAAGATATATGTATTATTTGTTCTCAAATAAAAAAATACTTCACCTCCTAATTGCTTCCCGTTTGTTAAATGGGTTTGATAATTTGGTTAACGCTATTAAGTTAATATACTTATGATCTCGATTATCAATGAACACAAATTCAACACAAGTTTTATACAGAATTGATGAAATCTCCCCACTTTCATTTTAAAATGCGTTTAGTTTCTCCACGCTGTATGATAACAAGAATATGGAGCGGCGCAACAGTTCCCGACGAAATGTCTCCATTTAAGGGCCGTGTGTTCACGTTACTTAAGATGGCCACATTGAAGAGATAAGAAATACCATAATCCTCTCTAAAAAACTTGAGTGAACTGTTCCACTCAAGTTTGAGTGAAACGTATCTGTTCACTCAAACCTGAGTTACTTTTCACTCAACTTGAGTGGGATCAATTTCCACTCTTATGCTTGAGTTAATGTCATTCAATTTTAGTGCATTCAACTCAAGTTGAGTGAAAGGTAACTCAAGTTGAGTGAAAATCTCACTCAGGTATTGAGTGGGATCAATTTCCACTCTTATTTGAGTGAAATATCACTCAACTTGCTTTAGTGAGTATACCATAATTTTTATGCTTTCGGCTACAATTAATTTGGAATATCAACCTGTGTAACTCAGTTGACTTTGATTCAGATTACGCTATTCTATGTTACCACCGCCATTTTCATGTAATCGGTCACTGATAACTGTTTACCGTTTCCTTCTTGTAGGGAACCATATTGTGTTTTTATTATATTTACTTCACATAAATTTGGAATTGGCACTAAATGTCACACGAAATAGGATTTTCGATTACTGAAGCGGAAATTCTTTTATGGACGACGGCGAAATATTGAATGTCCATCTGGCGCTTGTTAATCCTGTATTTCTAATCGTCGCTATATGGCTGAAATATTGCTGAACACGACGTTAAACCTTAATTCTCTGTCTCCCTACTCGTGTGTCTCTCATAATTACAAGTGGTAGGCAGGATTTTGTGTCGACAAGAAATGCTGAAATCTGGATTCTAGCTCTCACGGTGATGATTTCTGACATTGACAACAACCTGTCAGATGTTATCGTCCACGGATAGAATCTCTCACAAACTTAACAATACTTTATCTGATCTTCAGAGATATCTTATCCCCTATATTCCCTAGCACGGATCGATGCTGTTGTATTTCTCAGCAGCTAGTTCATGATATGCTGGCTTAAAGTATAACTTCAATACGGTATAAATTAAATATAAGATCGTTTTTCTAAGTGGCAAATACGACAGCTACAGAACGCAAGAAATCATTAAAATGCTTGAACCACTAGGGATTCCTTGTGTAGCCCCTAATCCTTCTCCCCGATATAAATGGATACTTGGAGTGTTAAACCTCATCGGTTAATGCTTACATTTTTTAGAGAAACCTTATTTTTACCAGAGACATTGAACAGATCTTTTTCAATATAATGCCAGTTAGCGTTTATCCAGGCATGATCATGACCCTGATGCAAAATTGGTATAATTTTACCGTTATGTCAGCAGTTTCAGCATGTCAGCATTTTTCGTTTAATGCTGTAATCGCTCTAATATAAAACTTGGCGGCCAGAAGGAAGACACCGATGTGCTTTGACCTTCCAAGGACAATAAACAAGATGTGAGCATTCAACAACATTTTGTTTGACTTTGCTTGACTTGCTTGACCCTTTTAATGTTGCGTTCAATTGCTTCAATTGAGTCATATGGTCGTCAATTTTTTCTCACCTATTAAATATCTCTCCAATTTGTTATCTGTAAAAGGTATGATTCTGCTGGTGGACTGCTAGTCCCCAAGGCTCGCTCCCAGTACATGTCTTTAGACATATATATGTAGGTTTTTTGTCTTCGTGGAAA
The DNA here is from genome assembly GCA_036873755.1 of Hanleya hanleyi. Classification (NCBI taxonomy): domain Eukaryota; kingdom Metazoa; phylum Mollusca; class Polyplacophora; order Lepidopleurida; family Hanleyidae; genus Hanleya; species Hanleya hanleyi. The sequence continues at coordinate 37,244 of JAVTVY010007933.1, forward strand.
TTTATGAGGCACGATGTCGAGAATTACAGGTTCGTTTTTGTTGGTACATGTATTCTTGAATTCACCATGTTTACCCCACATTGAGGCATTTACTCCAGCAGACGCCCTCGATACTAACATCGTTCAATACTTGGATGGGTGACCGGGTGCTGTACTGGCTGGACTGATCGGTGTCCAGGATAATAGGAACTGTGGACACTCTCGTGTTCTGGCACATATAGGCACCGTCGTGATATGACTGAAAAAATGTTGAAAACGACGTTAAATCCTACTCCTGTATTAACATCAGATGAGTTACTTATTTGAGCTGATCTGACATCACAGCTTCCAGGTTCGCGTATCTAATCCAGCTTAAGCCGGTGCTAGGGACCGCGTGGTTACTTCATAGTCTTCACATGAACATCAACGCAGCTGAATTACTACCGCTAAGTCCTGAATGTGTCTGAGGTGCCGAAAAAGCTTTTCTGTGGAGTAATATGGTTGCTTTCCAGTCGCCAGCGTCAATTTTTCCCACCTCTTACATATCTCTCGAGTTAATCCTTTCTCCATGTAAATTTATTGACATACACACCAACCAGAATTGTTGATAGCAATATATGCAAGTATCAATTACAACACATATAAGTGGGAAGAGGTGCCGACATACTGACATAGTCACATGGCTTCACAGTATAGTCTTCTGGTTAACCTATTCTAAAGCACATACCAAGAATCTAACGATTCGTGATATGTATTGTATCTCAGGTACGCTTTTATTGTACCTGTTTATGTGGCAACTTGGATGACATGACCTCAAGGCTTTTAACAGAACAGAGATGCGAGGGGACAGCCTATGTGGCTTCCGTTCATTTTGCAGCAAGATACACTCGCACACTTATAATAGAGCACCATCTACATGATATTGTACATGTATCAATAGTTTTCCGTTTGATTGAGTAGTCAATGACATACAGATATTGCACGATATGGTGTGTGACATGAGAATTTGTCAGCTTGAGACAGGTAATATTAAACGGGTGCGGAGCTCGATATCTTGCGCCTCATGATCGTGTGATATTGCTTGGAGGCATTTGGCTATTGCAGAAAGTGGATTGTGCTATTCATTTCATATCTGGAATTACAGAACATCATGTGATTGATTTACATCAGGTACGAGACATAAATTTGTTTTGGCTAATTTTCAATGTTTTTATTCAGCAGGAAAAATATAAACTTGATTGGAGAACGGTGGAAATAGTTCAGGTATAGATTAATTCGTGAGGAAAAGCAACAGATAATATACGACTAATAAGATACATAGTAAATATATGTTGTCCCTCTACATATTGTTGAGGAATTAATATGCAGGGAATATTACTCAAGTATGAGATCATCCATACATATACACACTAGGAACGTCCCAACATTGAGGTCTCTTGACGTGAAAGGCGCGAAACGACGTCATTTCCCACGTAACGTTGCGCCAAGTTTAGACACATAGCTTTAACACTGACAATACCACGAAACTCGAAAAATAGTCATCATGGTGGCTTTCAAAATACTGAAAATGCAAACAACTGTCTCGGAGATAAATAGGAATTTGCAAGCAGAAGGCTTCATATGTAAACGTATGTGTTTCAAATAATATAGCATTGCCAAGGTAAACAAATGGGTCTTTGCCTAACTTCAGCGTACCGTCACATGGGCAATGGCGTCATTTCGCGCCGTTTGTGACAAAAGAGTAACATAACTACAACTGATCGATGAGATGAATTGTGATGGAAAATTGGAAGAGTGTAACCTGAGAAGTCACCCCGCATGTTGATATTGTGACTGTATTGTACTCCAAGACAAGGACAAGTGACACATTGAACCCCGCTATATTGTTTTTAGGGTGACATCACTACACAACCCCTAGAATAAACTTCCACCGAGTTAATTAAATCGAACAGCTGTGGCGTCATAACTGCCATAAGAACTTACAAGATGATAGGAGAGAGTTGTTTCTTTATTGTTAAGTTCATAGACGTTATGTGAGGTAGTAGGTCAAATCCTTCTTGGCTCTATCCAAGAGTCCAGAATATTTGCTTCAACGGTTACAGGATTTTTTTTTTACTATTTGTTTTTGCTGAAAATCCATCGTATATTGCTCAGATTTAGGTTTATTAGGTGATTTTTTTTAATATAAATTTGATCGATTAATGGCGATTTCAAGTCATCCTGTTCTGTGCCTCACAGCGTATTCATTTTCACGAAATGAAAACGAGTCCGTCACCTGTGATGTCATATTAGCGACAGCTCGACCAAAAACGAGCTGCCGCTATCATCGGGTTACATACTAAGCAAGTGCTGGTCAACTGTGACAAACTGAATTAAAGTTTAAACTTAATCTAAACTGTATTTTTGTGGAATCATTTATTATTCGATGAGTGAATATCCAGACTTAATAACAGCGTAAATTGATGTCAATATTGCATAGAATAGAACAGAATTTATCAATTGTGCCCAGATTTGGGCTAAAAAACGCATACATAAATACATAAGAACAGACACACATACTGAAACACGATCAAACTACCAGAAATACAATATTTTCCTACAAAAATAAATACATAAAAAAGAAAAAAAAAGAAATGGATAAAATTGGAATAAAGACACGGATAAACACTTCGACATTGTTGCACTGTCCAGTGCATGTAATCATCGTTTTATCACAGATTTGTATGGGAAATATCACAGTCAGCATTCCCTTTGGCAGAAGCAATCAAAAACAAACTCTGTGACCCTTTTTGCTAGTTCTGGATTTTCACAGATCAGGAGCTTAATGAGTAGCACATCTACATCGATATTACGAGTTCAATTTCTTTGAAAAAAACTATCCCTGATGAGTTCATATTTTTCATATATTTTTTTTTTTCATCTTCCACTGTATTGCAGATTTCACATAATCTACCAGATCTGGCATTCTTGCTGTATCAGCCTGTTTGTGCAAACGAACTGAAAAAGGCGGAGTGCTATATTCTCTCCTTCGTTGATAAATTCCATTATTGAAAGCTTTTGCACCAGAAGTCGCAATGAAAAATTAAATACGACCATTTTAAGAATTTGGAGTGACACTTCTGACACTACATATCATATGATCTGCAATGCACAATGGAAGACAATTCGAATTTGTACTTTCAATGGAAGATCACAAAATCAGATGTAAGGACATACACCAGTCATCCTTAGGTTAAGGATTATTCCCACAAATCCACTGATCTGGATTTTCACACAGTCCCAAATGGCACATTTTCAAAGTGTTTCGCATTGCCACCCGCCAAGCACCCATCGAGGTACTGTCCAAACCTCGTGACAGGAAAACATACTGTGCGTTCTCCAGAGATCCGTGAAAAAAACCTTAACTTGGAGCGGGAGGCGGAAAGTATGCATAAATATAGACATGCAACCGGTAAGTTTAGCATTTGCGCCACAGATGTATGGTATAAGAATAGATCTGTATTTGCTCGGATTACAGATTGTCGCCTCAGCAGTCGAGTCAATCTTGGCGCTGTTAGAACCTTGTCAGCTATGTTAACCGCATTCTCCCTTCTTTCAAATTACTTTCTCTGGGGTCGCCAGGAATACGATCTCCAAACATCTCATCTCTTTGACACTAATTAGATTAAATCTTTCTCTCCACAGTAGATGAGAGCTGGAATGTCCATAATGTTTGTACGATGCCTTTCCAATAGACACCATCGCATTCCATTGAACAAAGTGCAAGTTCACCTTTGAAACCCCTCTGATACTAGGAAACCAGCTGATATTAACTTCATTTAGTGCGACTCTATGTTATAATTAAACACATCATAGCGGTGGAAAAGATACCGGCGAACTGACAAGAAGTAATAAATCTTCTCTCATTCCTGCATAGTGTTGCTGCTGCACATTATTAGATGCACTATCAAAACATTTCTTTATTAATAGCGTTCTTACGGGGTTAGTGATATAAGTGTTGTTGTTGCTACAGGATAGTTTGGAAATTGTTGAAAAGCTTATGTCTGATATGAACATGCATGTGGATATTGAACAACTCAAAATGTCTTTCGGAAGAACTTGATGCTAAAGGTCACATACCGTACAGACATGTATCCACATTGATTTTCTCGACTCTCTATGCTACAATCCCTCATCAGAACCTTATTGACCGTCTAAGTTCATTAATAGTATTTGTGTTCAAGAAAACTGATCGTAGATATATTAATGTCAGAAACCATAAAGCATTCTTTAGCTCTACTACATACAAGAGATATCATTCATGGGATGTTTCTTTGTTTATAGAGTTGCTTGAATTTCTCATTAAAAATATCTATGTGAAATTTGGCAACACAATATATCAAGCAGCATATAGGTATTCCAATGTGTACAGGGGCCCTCGGTGGCCGAGTGGTCTAAGGCGCTTCGCTGGTGACCGCTAGCCTCACACCGCTGAACCGGCACGGGTTCGATCCCAGCTGGTGCATGTGTGAAAGTTTGTCAGTTACTTGCCGAAGGGCGGTGGTTCTCTCCGGGTACTCCGGCTTCCTCCACAAACCAAACTGGCTGTCACCATATGAGTGAAACAAACTTGAGTGTGACATTAAGCCAAATTCCCTCCAATGTGTACTAATTGTACACCCCTATTGGCTGACCTATATCTGTTCTCTTATGAATATGACTATATGCAGGCGCTTTCAAAAACCGATCCATTCAAAGCCCCTTCCTTCTCATTCATTAAACGCTATATAGACGATCTTCTCGATGTGGATAATCGCTATATAAATGACGCAGTGAAGGCTATATATCCACCTTCACTGAATTTGAAGGAAACTACGGATAGCCCTACCGGCACATCATATTTAGACCTATATCTCTATAAAAATGAAGCGGGCCTTCTCTCGTCGACTTTATGACAAACGAGATGACAATTTCGACATCGTAAACTATCCCTTTCTGGACAGTAATATTCCATATGGCGTATACATATCTTGCCTAGTAGCATTTGCTAGATCCTGTGTTAAATTTGACGATTTTAATCACGTCACAAAACAGTGTTGCAGAAACTTATAAAACAGGCCGCTATACCACCAAGCGCCTCTACTCTATTTTCTCAAATTTGGCGATACATATCGCATTCTGATAGCAAAATACGAACGTAGCGTGCAAGATCTATGGCGTTACGTTTCGTAACTTGTGTCTACTTGCGCTTAACCCGGGGCTAGGGGCCGTATGAACCCATGTACTTCAAGATCCTCATGGTACTCATATGAACAACCACAATCAAAGCGCGATTGAGACACATCATTCTCTAGATGACGACTGTACAACGTATATCATATGGATTAGTAATACTGATCAGCGATACGGATTTGATATTTTTGGGACATCGTGATGTCTTGCCGGCATCATTGAAAACTGTTGATCGCTTCTGTCTTGCAGGAAGCTAGCCTATGTTTATGTGTACTATGATTGTCTTTTTTAATTTGGTGCTAAAGTTGTTATATGGAATATGGATTAGGTCTTTGGATAATGGACGCGGATATTCTTTAATGGACGACGGTTGAATTATGAATGGCGGACCAGACGCTTGTAATGCAGTGCAATTAGTTCCGGGACTTGTGTAAATGTTACATGACGAGAGAGCAAGCATGAAAGTTAACAATAATGTGAAAACCTTACCATTTTCACTTTCAACCAATCTAAATCATACACAATACGACAGAACCTCCTGTAAAACACAGAAAACTCCGAATAGTTTACAAAGAATTTTAAATTTCCCAAAATCTTTGTTTATTGGTAAATGAACATAAATTTGGGAAAAATTCATTGCCAAATGTATGGTTACAAATCAATCGCCTTTATCAATATTCGTATGGTAACACCTTGGCTGTATTTGCAGGAGCTTCTTCCATGTTTTGTTTATAAATTATATTGACCGAAACTGAAACAGCCTAATTTTCATTCTTGCACTCTCATTATTTAATATGTACACCAAGTCCCGACACTAATTGCACTGTACATGCGATGTCATTATTTTCAGGCATAAGGTTTTCCGCAATTTCTAAAATAATCTGCAAGAGCAACACTCGCTTCCTAACAACAACATGATAATTTCCCAATGACATCCAAATGTATCAGTTCGTATGGAAATTGGAACTACATTGCAAGCCCTATGATGGCAGCGAATGGTGATTTTCTTTGAATATGGATGAATAATCATGAAAATTCGGGAACGAATATTGTGTGTCATTTTACGAAAATCTGTGCAAACTCCCAGCAGGATTAATGTCCTCGTATTTATTTCTTCTCTATAGATCATTACCCATTCTCCCATTGTCAGAGTTTGTAGCCTCCCCACTGTCGGTATAACACTAGACATTATGGAGATATACAA
>JAVTVY010007934.1:0-48580 GCA_036873755.1 Hanleya hanleyi
ATTTGTATGCTCAAAACAATATGGAATATGGAAAATTGACCTGGATTCCAGTGCTACTGGATGAAAACCGGTGAAGATTTTGAACTTGAAAGCACAAAACTTTTTTATAATAAACCTTGCACTTTTGGTTTTAATAATAACTGTTTTGGATTCTAGAGTCTGAATAATGTGGGGGAGAGGGGAAGAGTTTGCAGAGTTTGCAGAGTTTTAACAAAATCCAAGGAATATATGGTAACATTATAGTGATTTTTTTTGGTGGGGAGGGGTGGGGGGGGGGGGGGTTGGAAGTTGCAAATTTTTATCAAACCCAAGGAGAGAATGGTACCATACATAATGGAATAAAATGAGTAAATAATGTTTTAAAACTTGGGTCTATTTTCCCTAAAACTAATTCTTCCGTGGTGTTGGAAACAAAGTTTTAAAAATCTGCTGTTTGTCTTTTCTGTCATGAAGTGAAATTCATGTTATAAACTGTACAAATTGAACAGTGACAAAACTGGCAGTTTTGGAGATGTGAATAACATTGTGACAAAATAGAAGGAATCTCAGAGATATTTCTCATCTGTGTTTGTGTGACAAAGGGTTGTGTACGAAGTGGTGACCAGACAGATGTGGACTATTGTTCCAGAATTCCCTACTTGATGTGATACTGGGAAACACCTGAGGGTGCTTTAAAAGAAATTTCAAGATTATTTTGTAGTATTACAAGATGGAGAAATAGGTATATTTGAATAATTTAAAGCTATATGATGTTCAGTGGGAACCAACCGATGGTCAGCTGGGTACACGAGAGTTCAGATTGGAGCATATATTGCATGTGGTTTGAACAATTTCACAGGAACCTTTGAAAGAAGGGGACTTCATTGCATCCATATACATCAATCATTATCCAGAGACACCAGTAACTCATGGGCACCTTCAATGCAAAAACCTTATTGTCCGCCTTATTGTACCAGAATAGCTCAACATGTGCCTTCTATCATTGATATCAATCTCTCATGTTTAATTGTGCACAAAGAGATTGTCTGAGAGAACAAATTTTTATAATTAGGCTCAAACTGACCTTTCTACAAAAGATCCATAACAATTATCTGCACATTTATATGATACAAGAACATGAGAAAGGGTAACATACCGGCTACAGGAAGACAGTTGTATCATTACTGTGGATAGAAACTTTGTCGTCTTACTGATATGTCTTATTGTCTTATGTTGAAACTCATCTCCATACACAAGTCGACTTCTCTGTTCAACCTTCGAATTAGCCTCCATACCTCAGACCACTGAAACCATTCAAATCTAATATGTAAATTTCATCTAAACAGACAGAGACAAGCAATCAGAACGTACCCAACGACTGTCTGTAGGGTGAGGTATGCTCTCGGTATAGTTACGTCGTGCCTCCTAATATTGTGGTAGGCATTTCCAGATACATAGGAGATCCAATCAATAAACCACTCAAAATATTCAAATGAATTCGAGGTCAAGGATGTTTCAGGTCTATTTATAAATTCTTTTGAACAGAGTCGATGGGCTGATATATCAAGGCTAGTTTGAAGTGTGAACATGGTGAAAGGAGAACTTGTTCATGAATATGGGTTAAACTGGACTAGTTCGAGTATTTCTGTGAGCTAGTTATGTTGATGCATCAAGTGGATCCAGCTTAGCTCATTCTTCAAAGTTTTCCTCAACTATGTATTATTCATTGTATCAAAAGAATTAAGACAGATTTTTGTCATGGGATTCAAGCATGTTGTACTGTTCTGTTGTAATACTTCTGAGATTTGGAGTCTGGATTTGGATCATCTCGTTGTGAATTTTTATGTACCAGTACTAAAAGTATGTTGTTGTTGCTTATATTGGACTGTGCCATTTGGAACAAAATATACAAAATATACCATATGGAAATCCGATCCCTGGGAAAAATACGATACCTTCAGAGGTCATGCTCTTTTGCCTGACAATATAATGAACAACATTCAAACTGGCCATGAACTGTGTACAGTATGCTGTAACCAATGCCTCCCTCTCAGACAAGACCAGTCCTACCACAAAGCTATACTCTGTGCCTTGCTGTACTTTCAAGGATATAATGGCATAGTCTACTTGTGGTGTTAATAAACTAGTCATATGTTGTTAATAGCACCCTCCCATTTACTGGAGCAAGCCAGACAGCTAGCAGGTATGTTTTGACTATATCAGCATAAAGGAATGTGACCTGAGAAACAGCCAGACTCTGGGCTGATATAAGCTTCTGATTGGTCAGTCTGGTATTGCTAGCAGACACTAAACTGATTGACACTTGTACTTGCCACAAGATGCGCAATAATCAAGCTTTATAATTGAAGGTGGGGCATGTGGAGTAGAGCTTTGTGGGAGAACTCGCCTTGTCTTGAGCAGATGTACCCATTGCGGTGACATGTAAATTTATTGTGCAGGATGTCCTGACACCAATTTAAGAACATCTTTTAGAGGTGTGAAATATTTTATTGTAATCAGTATCGAGCAAATCATATATATGGACCATGCTACTTTGCAAAATTGAACTTTGCGAATGTCTTTCCTGGTTGTATGAACTGGATCACAACTACTGTAAAAGAATCATTTCTGTCAGGTTGAGACAAAAGCTATTGATTGCAGTAATCTCTGTAATAATTCGCACAATTTACATTTTAAAGCAAAAAACCTAACAGTAAAACATGCAAAATATATGGAAGAATTGATTTAATCACATACATGTAGCTTGTCACATGACATTTGAACAAGAGACAATGACCAGTTTTCCAGAAAACTTGAAGCTAAGTTGTTTTGTTTGAATTATCACCGAGATTACCATGGCCATTTAGGGTTTGGTTCTGTAAGTTACATATTTTTATTCCAGTATGGATTATATGTAAACTAGGATGCAAAGCACAAGTGGAGGTAATTTTATTTATTGACTTCATTCGTATACAACTGTACATATATACCATTCTGACATATTCTGTGATAATATGGTCTTTTTTCTGTACATTATTTTATGCTTGTATAATTGGTGCACTGTTCACTATGGCTTCACTTTGTAGGATACTCAGTGTTATTTGGTAATATTTTGTGCATGTTATACCCATTGTTATTGTTAGCTCCCTATGGCTGTAACCGTATAGTTTACTTTCCTTCTAAAGTTATTTTTTCTTACGCTTTATTCACTGAACAAATGTTATTTTATGTAGTCAATGTACTTGTATATATTGTATATTGCAATATTTGGTGACAAATTGAGGTTAGTACTTCATGTATGTATCTATAGTTCAGGCTTTTCTACAGCTGGAAAGTCCTTGTTGTCCTCGAACTTGGCTATTGTATATATTGTGTCATGATCCTTACATGAAGTATGGACCAAACTTGATGTTGGAGCATAGGAACTTAGAAGCTAGATCATTGTTATCTCTCCATGTGTATCATGAGAACTCCCTCTGTATTATGGGTACATCAGCCCTAATCCGAATAGTACAGACTTGCAGATGGAAGTTGAAGGCTACCTTGACTCTTAGTCTAAGATTACCTCAACGTTTTCCCAGTCTCAGGGCATCAGATTGTATTCATCCTATACCATAGTTCAAGTTCCTCTAGCTCTTGATTCATGATGACAGATAGTATATGAGAGATTGTCTGACTGGGGTAAGAGATTTTCTCCCCAGTTTGTTTCGCCATCTGTTTAGGAGGTTACAAACTCTGAGAATGGAAGAAAAGAGGGAATACCATCAGAGCATACCAATCTGGAAAGTCAATATTTCCTATAAGCTTTTTATGAGACAAAGGAGAGTAATTTATAAACTTATCTGGGTACAACAACACTGTCACAGATAGTAACTTTACTTGAACTTGACGGTTGAGGTAGTCCAAACAAACATGTCCTCTTGGACATCTTGGACAAGGTAATATATGTGACTGCAGGACATCCTGTGGTAATGAACAAAGAAATGCATACATCTAACCAAAAACTGTCCTGATCAAATCTTAAAAGATAATAATATTACAGGGGTTGGTCTTCTCGTGCTTATCCTGATTCTATCCTGCTCAGATCTTCAAGAGTGCCCCACTCTTTCAAAGGGGTATTCAATCTTGTTGAGTGACTTGAAGATCTCTTCTATCAGAGAGATTTTTTCCTACAGATCCTAGTATAACTTTCGGTGTAAATACTTTGAGCCTACTAAGAAATGCTCTTTTCAAACCTTCTCATTCCTGTTCCATGACATGGCTGTAAATGGAACTTTCATGGAAAGTCCATAATTCGTGTAGATGTTCCAGACCCACTGCGCCAAATTCTTCTAACATTTGGGCAACTGCAAGTCTTGCATTCAGCAGCCCATTGCTGAAGTTTACTTATATTTTTTTTTATTGGAGTATGACTCCACCAACTTCTGCTTGAGCAGATGCCTGACTGCCAGTCCAGAAGTAGATACCTTCGCCTGGTTCATAGTCTAACAGAAACAACAACACCGCCAAATTTGGCAAGGGAATGGTTGTTATCCATCTTGCTGTAGATTTTATGTATCAATTAACCATCCCCAGGCCTGGACAGGTCCCAAAAAGCCCAGACCAGATAGGGTTAAACTTGGTTCATGTCCACTTTGTAATCGTTCGATTGGTCACCTGTGTGTGGGATGTACACTTCACATCTGATAATTTACTAGCGGTTTGATTGTTTTTCTGCATGCCATATCTGTTAAATTTTCACTTCTTATGAAAATATTTGAATTCCCTTCCGCTTGTGTGCATTACCGGTGCATTTCAGACTTTTGTTCAAGATGGCGGCATCAGTACTCGGTGCAAAGTAGTGGAGTATAAATGTGACGCTGAAAGTTGGACTGACTCCTAGCCCCCTCTTAGCTAGTATCATTATGAATATAATGGTCTAACTTCTGATGGTAGAAGAGAAAGCCAGAGGAACTGGCCTGGTAGCGAAGGTGCCTTCTTATAATGTAACTGATATTTTGGCTAGTGATTATGAAATAGGTTTTACACTTAAAATTTTTGTACTTCAGTTGATATTACATGAAGAGATTGATTCTAACAGTTAAGCAATATGAATTCACTAGAACTGCTGGACAATCACTTACTATCCCATATGCCATTTTGTTAATGTATTGGCCTACATTGTTACTGTTGTTGATTTTGTCTTTGGGTTGATGTAGGCTAAAGTTGGCTTTTTTCACGTTTGAGTGTACATTTCCATTAGAAAATACCTAGACAAGTTAACATATGAAATAGTTTTCTATTTATTTTCAATATTTTTTTTCCTATCAGAATACACTGTTAAAAATATATGGTCGCTCCGACCATGTAAAGTATGGTCGAAGGGTGTCTGACCAAGAGAAAGTTCATCGGAAATTCTTAGTCAAAATAGGCGGCCAATTGTCGTGACCAAAAAATGCTCCCTCCGACGATGTAAACTGTGGTCGAGGGTATCCGACCAAGAAAAAGTTGGGCAGAGATTCTTGGTCGAAAAAAGTGATAAAGAAATATATGGTCGTTTCGACCATAGAAAGTATGGTACAGTCTATACCTACAGTCAGGGGATCAACCAAGTATTATCTGGTCAAACTCCGACCAATCAATATATTGTCACTCCGACCAGGAAAAGTGTGGTCGGATAGCGATCAGATGATAATACTTGGTTGGACACGTCATATGCCATACTGCATATGGTCACAGGCATTCAAATTTTTTTTGGTTCTTTCGACAATTTGTTCTATCAGTGTAATGCTGATTATTACATAGGACTTGGCAACCTGAGGTTTGTCCTTAACATGGGTGACTTCATTATCACGTATCAAATATAAACTTTTCCCAAGTTGTGATGCTGAGTTAATGTTGAGGTAGGTATGTATGACCAGAAAATAGTGAATGTGAAGTTGAATTTACTGAGAGCTCATCAAGTGATTTATATGAGGTGAAAGTGAATGGAATAAACTCGCAATAGAGTATATTCAAGTTACAGGTTGTGTTTGATCGATCCATGTCAAAGTATTGAATATGTGTCAATAACATGGATGCTTGTGATCTAAATAATTGTTTTGAGAGAGAGAACCAGCAGCATTGGTGTGTTAGATGTTAGAAACGGAATATTTACCATTCATTCCTCTGTATATTACTTGTCCATCCAGTAATTGTTGTACGTCTGCAGTGGAATTACTTGTCATTGGTAGTTTCGTCGACTTAGGTTTATGCATACATTCTTGTTTTGTTTTTTGTTTTTTGTTTTTTTTGACAGTTTTTCCAGCAAGGCATAGTTCAGCCTTTCTTTGCATCGATGTATGTGAATAAATAAGACGTTTTTATAATGTATTAAATTACATTGTTCGTCAAAGTGTAAACACGTATGTTTTCAGGTACCGGTATGTGTAAACTGGTATGGTTACCAGGTAACTAGATATTGCAATACATGGACAATATTTCCAATCAGTGTCCACCATATAATCCAATTGGCAGGGAAGTACCCTTATCTGATAGATATTCACATTTTACAGTCTCGTTTTATATCTAGTAATCATTTTATAACTTTACACCATAAAGGTTAGAAAAGGACCCAGGCAACAAATTTTGAATAAACATCACATGTGTTTACTACAGGGAAAACGTTACAATCTCTGCAAAATGACCTTGTGCCATAACAGGCAAGCAGTAAAGTTTTACGAAATGTACAAGAAAACTGATATCTCCTAATAATGATACCGTTATGTACTGCATATTATTGTCCATATGGATAAAATGAAATGTAGTATTTGAAATCAGTTCATCCTCGGCTACTTCCGCTTTTTCAGTGGACATGGATTGGAATTAAAGTTCGCATGTATTCATAGATAGGCCTATCCATATGAAAGATTTTGGTCTCATTCAATAAGTCATTAAATTTCGATCAGAGTGACCATTATTTATAAAGTGCCTTGTTTTGACATATTACACCTTGTGTGATGTAAGCTGGATCTGAGTGGCAGGTTTACAGTGAGTCCGAATGGAGATAGTGTGGAGAGAATCGCGTATATCTTCTAATGTGTACGTTATATGTTCACGATTATTCGGCGTCTACTTAGTTTGTATATGACCTCACATTGACTGTAGTCATTGTGTTAGAATAAAAATGAATAGGGTATTTCTTTGTTTGTTGTTTTGGCACTAGGGTATTTCTTTGTTTGTTGTTTTGGCACTAGCCTGATATCAATCATTAGCCGGATAATTTCCTGTCCTGATGGGCCCAGGTTTGGAGAATTTGAAAATGAAACTACAATTGATCTCGTTTTGTTTACAGAGAAAAAACCAGTGTAGAGCAAATGAGGTGAATAAAATGGCAAACATGAAAAACTTGGGCTTAACATGACAGGGAAATTACTCAATCATTGATTGATGAAAGGATGGTGATAGTGACAGAGGTTGGTACAGCACTAACACATGGTCGCACAGAAATCTGCATTATTGAGGCGATAAATTTATCGTTTGTCATAGTGGCGGTCTGGAGGAAATCGAGCAACATTTGTATCCCCCGCCAGACCCCGGCCAGAGGATATAGAATCGTTGTCTGTCCGTCTGCGCGTGTGTGCATGATGTTTTCTTGTTAGAATGATAATTTGGAAATTCACTCCAAATTTTGAATGAAGATATAAATGGGGAATAGCTAGCTCTCGGCCTCTTCATTTTGAGGTCACTAGGTCAAAAGTTCTGCATTAGGTACAACTAATCATCGATGGGGTGAATCATGCTTTTTCCCATTTTTACCCCTCGGCCAAAATTTAGTCGAAGGGTATTGTCGTCATGTACCTCTGTCCGTCTGGGCATCTATCCGTCTGTCAGTCACAGCTTTCTCGTTACCAAGATATCTTTAGAACGACTTGCTCTAGGCACAGCAAAATTGCAGTGCACATCCATATGTACATGACACAGAACCCTATTGAATCTGGAACCAATTGGTTGGAAACTTTGGCGGTCATCTTTAATTTATGCAAAACTGTCACAGCTTTCTCGTTACCAAGATATCTTTAGAACGACTTGTCCTAGGCACACCAAACTTGCAGTGCACATCCGTATGCTTGTGACCCAGAACTATTGAATTAGGAACCGATTGGGTGGAAACCTCTGGTGGCCATCTTTAATTTATGCAAAATCTTTAATGATGTATATCCATGATCCCTGATAAGTGTTATATACGAAACTTGGTATACAGCATCGATGTATCAAGAGACTTGCAATGAGTGGCGGGAAGGATGGGGGCCGTCTTTAATTGATGCAAAATCATTAATGATCTGTATCTCTGATACCGCTCAACTGCTCGATGTAAAATTTGGTATACATCAAGAGACTTACGATGAATGACAGAACTGATTTCTCTGATTGGGCGGAAATCTTGGCAACCATTTTTAATTTATGCAAGAGCATTAATGATCTATATCTGATACTGTTTTAGTGCTTCATATGAAACTATAAATCATCGATACATCAAGAAACTTGCAAGTATTTGATAACCAGTTTCTCTGATTAGGTGAAAACTTGATTGCCATCTTTAATTTATGCAAAATCTATACCTCTGGTACTGTTTAAATGTTTGATGCAAAACTTTTTATACATCATCAAGAGGCTAAAAATGAGTGAGAGAACCATTTTCTCTGATTGGATGAAAACTTTGGCAGCCATTTTTAATTTATGTAAAATCATTGATGATCTATATATCCTTTGATACTGTTCAAGCGTTCAGTATGATACTTGGTATACATCATTGATAAATCAAGAGAAATAATTACTGCAGGTTTCTGTGATTGGACAGAAACCTTAGGAGCCATATCTAATTGCAAATTTTTTGATAATCTGCATATTTGTCCCTTGACTGCTTGGTGTTCCCGACTTCTTCAATGTAGTACGATTCAAATTGAATACTGGTACATTATGAATGGCTGGTGCCCAGAGCCGAGGGGTTTTCAGATGCGCAGCTTCATATTTTCTTTCTTTTCACATTGAGCAAAATTGCCTGAAATGAATCACATAAAAAACTTCTTTTTTTTTGCCTCATCTGAATTCTTAGCAAATTCTTACTCAATGGAATGACAATCAATGCACAGGCATTGTCCATTTTCACGTTTCCGGATCCATCATCGCCAAAGACATGTTTATTTTTCTAAAGATATAGACAACTGTATATGCGAGTATACATTGAGCACAAATGACTTTCGTGCAAATCTGATATGTATCGGTAATTGGCATGTGTCTTTCGGCATAATTTGAAATAAGGTAAATATCTTCTGATGATCGTGGCACAGTAGTATATAGTTGTGAAATCTCTTATTATTTTGGGAGGAGGAATGGGGAGGAGTGATGTCACGTCCAGTGGAGGTCACTTCCTGGTCAAAGGTGACGTCAAAGGTCACTTCCGTTGATGGTGAAGAGGTTACCAGGTCCACATGGAGAGTAGAGAAGAGGTCACATGACTGGCTGTGCTGGATATAAAACTAGGATTTTCCGGGGGAAAATATGCTGAAAAACGGACTGAACACGCAGTCAAATGGGTCTGGATGGGTCAATAGTGGACCTACAGGGCTGAGCCATGGTCTCGACATGAAGCGCTCGTCGGTTTCATATTGAAACGCTTGCTGTGTAGATGACGACATGGGTGGTTTGAACGAGAAGTGACGTCATGGGGCATGCACAGTCGAGAAGTAGTAGCGAAAGCGGGCAGTTTTGTTGTGTGTTGGGGCGATTGAGATACCATCCTGACTCTTGATCTAAATGGGCCGTACAGGGTGTCATTGAAGCGCTTGTGAAGTAGACTACGATTGGGGAGTTTTGGATGAAGTAATGTCATTGGTGACATCATGATTAATAGCAAAAGCGCATATACAGTCAAATCAGGTGTGTCCGTGGCACTAAGCAGCTACCTACACCATAGGAGTGGGCATGTCGACCTTGGTGTGCACCATGAAGTTGGGTACATGCCGTCATAGGGCCCGTGATATCTGTACAAGTTATGGCATAATGGGGTCATATTGAAGCTGCCAATGGAACGTTAAGAGACACAACTGTTGTCAACAATTGTTGTCCACAATTGTTGTCCAAGGAATGGAGAAGCGAAACCATAACACAGTGGACCGGTTTAGACCTGTTTGAAAAGGTTCAAATCTGTTTGAGGGTGAATTATTGGAATTACAACACATATAAGGCCACTGTCATAACACCCTCACCACCCGCCTTGACGCATTCAATGCTCATCTTCATGCAGTGAAGCTCTAACGTTAGGAGTAAGACACTATTCACACATACACATACCTTACCTCTAATGTCTTTACGCCTTAATGCAAATCAGTACAGAGAGAGAGACAACAACAAGCCTTTTCATATTCCACATTTTATTAATCATCCATCACAACACACTCAAGCTGCATTTCACATATGCTGTTGTCTGTGTATTGGATGTGCCTTGTCCGCTGCTATTGTCCAATCAGAAGCTGCTCTTGAAGAAAGTTCAGTCTTCGGCCATGTTTGTTCTTTTCCAATCAGAAGCCACCCCTGCCAATCTTTGACTTATCTTGTTCAATCAGAAGCCATCCTTTGAGAAAGATTAATCTTCAGCCACGTTTACTCTTGTCTAATCAGAAGGTGCCCATGCTAATCTTCGAGTGCATTTGACCTAAATATCTTCAGGCAATGTAGCATAGCATTGAGACAACTTGTCCTGAAACAGCTGTTTTCTCATTTTTATCACATTTTTCAGGATCCCTGTGGGCGTTAACTCCATGTTCTCTTCCAAATGACGCTTGGTCTTCAAGATATATATGCATAGGATCACCCTTCATTTCAAGTGGCAGCAGGCTATATTGTCCATAGATCACTATGACTGTTTTCCTGATGCACGGGCGCATTTGGATGTAAGCCTCTTGCAAGTTACCCTGCCCAGCGTCCTTGATTGCCGCAGTATGGGTATTAATGGCCGCTGTCACAATATGGTGCCAAAAGTTGGGGTCCCTTTCTTCCTCAAGCAGGCTTCCCTCACCGTTACCATCAGCGGCCGAGCTCTCAGCCTGACTGTCAGTGGATAACTCTCTGTAGTCTCTGCATCAGTATCTCACTTAGTAGTCTAGCTTCAGAGTATACAAAGTCTACTGGTGCCACATCATATCGTAACGTCTGGTAAAACGTTCAGCTGCACTCTGGGCAATAAAAGTTGATTCTGCTTTTCTATTCGGTTAGAGCTGCCTTCATGAGCGGTGATGGCCGTTAAGACCATATCGTATAACAGTTTGGTCAGCTGGAAAAAGAGTGGCTAGGGTGTCATATCTCGTCTCCAGCTGCATTTTCATGAAGGTCTGAAATGCCTCGTGCAGGGTCAGCAGGCTTTGGACTTGGATCTCCTCTTCAGGTAGTATCTGTTTCTTATGCAGCAGAATACATACCCGGGTTACCCACTGCATGTCCTCTATGAACGTGGCAAGATGACAACGCATGCTTTTTCACCTCTGTAGAGCCGAATCGGGAATCCCAGCTTGGGCGCTCATGGCCTCGGATTGGTGTAGTTTATCGGCACGCCCTGGGGTCCCAACTCGAACATCGGCTTGGATTAAATATCTCAAGGCAATATCTCTGGATACATTCCCTTGAGGAAAGAGATTCGGGGTTAACGAAATCACAGATTCCGGTGAAGGGATCCTTTGGTAAACAAGTCGCCAATTTGTGAATTGCACCCATCAGATCAGCCAGGGCTTGACCACGCTGGTCTGCACGAGGTTGAAGAAATACACGTGATCGGTATCGTAAGAAATGCCTGGGACGAAGCTTACCGGCATCATGATGTCTTGCCGGCATCATTGAAAACTGTTGACCGCTTCTCTCTTGCAGGAAACAAGCCTATGTTTTTGTATACTATGATTGTCTTTTTGAATTTGGTGCTAATACTATTATATGGAAAATGGAATAGGTCTTTGGATTATGGACGCGGATATTCTCTAATGGACGACGGCTGGATTATGAATGACGGACTAGACGCTTGTAATTACAGTCTTTAACCGCATAGTCTCATAGGTGGGCTGCCATTGACTCTAGCACCAGACAATACGGGTAGGCCTATAGCTGATGAGCCCTTCCTCTAAGAAATTGATCACCCAGGACGTCTTGCCACACCCTGTCAGCCCGCTGACCATCATAATATAGGGATGCTCTAGTCCACAGGGTCAACTCATAGGGATGGATTTGGCGGAGTCTCTTGGCTATGCCTCAGGCGAATATTTCCCATATAATACATTGTAAAACTCATACGATAACATCGTCTGAGATATGTCGTTCCACACACGTATGTGGGATGAGCGCGTGTGACGCAGGTGGCTTGTCACGATGCTGCGCTCCAGTAACGCTTTTCTCAGAGTGTCGTTGACATTTTTACTTAATATTGATTAAAGTAATTATTTAAATTATATGGGAAATAATAACGGCGGCTCGGTTGGGATGTATTTTCCTTCTTTCGACTGAGAATTTGCATCCCATGATCAAGTTTTATGGCATCCTCTTAGTCTCAGCATATTATCCCAATGAGAGAGTGTCTTCTGACAGAACGTACATGTACTCGACATGGTGCATGCTCGAATGGTGGATACAGACTGGCTCTAATGTTTCACAAATGATCTTATATGACCACTCACTCACTCTCTCATACCTCCTCACTCACGCACTCACTCATTGGCTCTTCACTTACTCCCTCATTCTGTACTCGGCACACTACAAGGGAGGTAACTCTACCATGCCAGACAGACACATGATGCCCTACTACTCTAGGCCAAACAGTCGAGGCACAAGCAGTCGAATATTGGCTTCTGATTCGACCGTAGCAACCATAGTCGAAGATTGATCTTTTCACAGATAGCTTCTCTATTCCTAGGACATCAATTATCTACAACAGTTGTCTCCCTGAAACGTTCCATCGGCAGCTTCAATATGACCCCAGTGTATGCCGTAACAGGTACGTATATCACGGGTATGTACCCAACATTTTTTGCTCCGCAAGGTCGACATTCCCACTCCTATGGGCTAGTGTACTGAGGTATAGGAAGCCGGTTAGCCCTACAGGCGCACCTAATTCGGCTGTATCCACGCGTTCTGTACTACTCCTGACGTCACCAATGACGCAACTTTCAGTCAAACCTCCCCAATCGTAGTCTACTCCACGATCGCTTCAATATGACACCCTGCACGGCCCATTTAGATCAAGGGTCGGGATGGTCTCTCAATCGACCAAACACGGCCTTGTACACAACAAATCTGCCCGATTTCCCCACTACTCCTCGACTGCACATGCCCCATGACAGCACTTCCCGTGCAAACCACCCCGGTCGTTGTCTTCACAGCAAGCGTTTCGATATGAGACACACCATCAAATATTTGTATAATTTAGATGGAAGTAACACAGTTTACTGTTGTATATCATGCTTGCACTCTCATAGTTTAATATTTACACAGGGTTCATTTACAACCTTGATTTTCTTGAAAGTACTTGAATTCCACTTGAACCATTGCAAGCCCTTAATAATCCTTGAAAATTTGAAAGTCAATAATTTTATGTTCAGGCCAGCAGAGATTAGAAAAAACTTCTCGGCTCGGGGCGCCAGCCATTCATAATGTATTCAATTTGAAGACGTCAGGAGCACCAAGCAGTCAAGTGACAAATTATTAAAAAATTTGCAATCAGAAATGGCCCCCGAGGTTTCCGTCCAATCAGAGAAACCAGCAGTCATTACTTTTCTCTTGAGGTATCGATGACGTATACCAAGTATCACTGTACATCATTATTTTACAATTTACATCAATTAAAAATGGCCGCCAAGGTTTCCATCCAATCAGAGAAACCGGTTGTCATCCATCCAATCAGAGAAAACGGTTGTCATTCATCGTTAGTCTCTTGATGCATTGATGATGTATACAAAGTCTTACATCAGTCAGTACCAGAGGTATAGATTTCGCATAAATTAAATATGGCATTCAAGTTTTCTACCTAATCAGAGAAGCTGGATGTCGTTATAAGTTCCTTGATGTATCGATGATGTATAGTTTCATATGTAGCACTAAAATGGTATATCAGAGATATAGATCATCAATGATTTGACGAATATGACCAATAGCTACCATGTTATTTTGGGGCCACGTTGACGTTGATCTACACTGAAAATTGTTACTTCATTTGCATGCAAAGTGTGTAATAGCCTTCGATTACTCCGCTCACAAATCCCCCAGTGTATCATCCTCGTTAAACCAGGGGTATCTCTAAAATAGATAGCCTTTGGCTCATGGGTGGTTGGGTGGGTTCAGGTTCCTGTTGCTTCAATGCATTTTGCTGAGGAGCAACAGGAACTTGATAATGTGATGTCTAGTACTGTAATATCACTTGTCTTTATTGCACCATGTAAGCGCCCTGTCTGTGTCTTTTGCGCTGTCCTCAGTGTTTTATAGGGTGGATGGAGGGTGTCTGGTGAACTGCAAAGCTTTTAATTTTTGTCTAAATTGTTGCTTATATACGTCTTGTCTTATGTGACATAATTTTTATACGTTTTGGGGGCAAATATAGTTTGCAAAATTGTACTAATAACAATATTTAAGTTATCCTGTTATAAATCCGTCTTGAAAACTTGCATCGCTTGTCTTTCTTGGTTTGTAGAACGTTATGACGTTATAGTGGTCCCCATCATTCAAGTTTTATTCAAATGTGACGTCATGCTACGTCGGATGAATGAACGAGGACCACTATAACGTCATGACGTTCCAAAAACAACGGGAGGCAAGCGATGATTTTTAAAAGTTCTGGCTCTCGGTATAAGTTTTGACTTCTCATATACCCAAAATAAAACAATAACCCACAGAACTATTACCACACATAATTGTAACAATTATAGAAGTAATTGTTTTATGACATTTTAACAGAACTTTGGAAAGCTTTTCAGTTCACCTTTAAAGAATTCTTCTTTGAAGGGATGTAGGTCACTTCCCCCCCAAACCATCTCCCCCCAGTCATTTCCCCCCCAAATTGGTCATCTCCCCCCCAAGATTTTTGGTCACTTCCCCCCCCAGTTTTGCCATCTCCCCCCCCTAAAAAAATAATTAACTGTAGGACGAAATTTAATATTATACATGAACAACTACATGTATAATACATGGTAGAGCACATAAATACATTTTTTACCCCGGTATTGTCGTCGTCAGCGTCGTCTGTCCGTCCGTCTGTCTGTCTGTCCGTCTTTCTTATGAACACGATATCTCAAGAAGAATTACAGCCAGGCATTGTAAATTTATACCATGTAATTCATCTGGTGAAGGGTCAGAAGCCTATTGAAAATGACCGACCTTGACCTCTTTTTCCAAGGTCAAATTGCAGTTTGAATGTAGATTTGATGCTGCTATCACCATATCTCATACAGTATTATAGCCAGCCCTTGTAACTTAAGTTCAATGATGTACATGTATCTGGTAGTTGACCATGTTTAAAAGAACTCTCCATGTACATTGTACAAGTTATGATCGACAAGTGCTTTACAGTAATTGGGTTATATGGAATAGGAAATTCAAATTTTCAATCAAACGGTAGTGTGTTTATCTACACATGTAAACTGTAGCCTGAACACATATTCTATTTCACATTTTAATATTTCATCACAGACCACATCAGACTCCAAATTAGGTCAAATTGCCCAGTTGTGGTGAAATGTCCTGCATCAACCTATTAAAAGTCAGCCATTCTGCATGCTATCCAATGAATTTAAATCAGTTTGTATTGGGACATTTTGTGGGTATCATGTAAGTTACTTTACTTTCAATGCTGTTTAATGGTTTATTCAAATATTTGATCTTCAGAAGTCCATGGCCAATCTCCACAGGCGACAATGTTACTGTTGTAGTAAAAGAGTAAGAGTTCCTAAGTGAGATGATAATAATTTGTTATAGTCCACAGGTGTTAATGAAACCAGCCCCAAAGTAAGCAGTAAGCATTGCCTCACAAAAGGACACCATGATATGATAGCATTCATAAAAAGAACTTTTATGTCACAAATAAACCTGTTTCAATTCTATGCCATTAATCTCCGTCAGGAAGATGATACAACGTAGAAAACGGAAGTTAAAACTAAAAGTTAGCTCCCCTAGGCGGAGAGTTGTCCGCCCCTAGGAGAGCCTCCCATTCACTCCAGTGCATTACTATAAAGGTGTCTGCACAAACCATTCTCGTCCTCTATTCTCTGTTGTACCTCGACCAGTACACAAGAAGGAAGTGTTTATACAACCTGGGTTGTTGTTGTAACGACCCGCGTATCCTTATCGGTTTTGAAATTGTGTTATTTTCTTGTCGGAAATTCTTTCATTATTGTCGGAAATTCTTTCATTAGTTTTGTCTGAGTTTCCGATATCTAATGCATGTAATTCGTGTGGGATTGTTGGTCCAGTTTGGACTCTCACACGGTTTGTTTTTCTTGTAAAGAGTTGTGTTAGGTATTATGAGCCCGTTAGCGTGGGGAAATTATATATCCAGGCTAGACGGGTTTTTACCTTTTACTGGCCTCTGACGATCCGACCCTTTCGGAAATCGACAGACGCTTGTTGGAATTTGCTCTTGTTAAATGTCATGAATGCTTTAAATGTTGCCCTTAGAAAGCAGATCTTGCCCGCCTTTGTAAATATTCCATAGCGGGAACGACTTTCTCAGCCTTGAGCATGTACAGGTCTGGCTGTGTTAGCATGAATTGACACAGCCAAACCGGTTTTTCTTTGTCTAATTCAACAAAGATTTTCCTTGCCTGAGCAGTCTTTTGTTCTCGTCGGACAAAAGATTGCAGTGGTTTTTCCACTGAACGAAATGAACCTCATGTTGATTTCTCCTTTGCGGGTTAAACGCAGTTCTAAATCCATGTTATCTCGTTTTAGGGTCGGTCGTTTGGACCTACCTTTGAGTGTCAAAAATTTGCGTTTCCGTCTATCCAGGAATCAGCGACTCTATATCGTAAACGTCTTGTTACTTCATTTTTAGACGATTGGGTTTTATCCTGGGTGTGAGACCCCGCATTCTGTTTTTCACATGTTGTCGTAGCTTTCGTCCACCGGGGAATTTCTAGTATCTTATATAGGTCACCACGTGGTCTGTCTTCAAAATGTTTGGGCAAATCTTTAGACTTCACATGGTTTGTTTTTCCCCATCTGACATGTGTCTCGTACGTCGCTAAGTTTATTGGCTCTGGTCGGAGTTTTTCAAAATTTATATCTTGAAATTATTGCCCGACAATATTTTCTAAAAGTCAATATAAATCTTAGGCTTATCTGATAACTCAGCCCTGCGGGATGGAGTCCATGTTTATTCAATATCGCGTCTCCTTTCGTACTACAAGTACCCGCTGTGATTTTGTTGTGGGGCGTCCTCGTTAATTTTTGCTTAAATCTGGACAGATTTAGATTCATCTTATTGTATAAAACACCTCTTCGAGGCCGTATACAAATTTAACTGGAGGAATGCCAATAAACAATCAAAATCAACATATTATTCCAGCTGTTTAGGCCTAATTCTCTGTCGCAATGCGTCACGATAGGAGTTGTTTCCCTTGGAGTCTGCCTTTCAGTGCGGGGCTTTGAAGGCCGATTGTGATCTCTACAATAAACGAATAGGTTTGGTTTCGTTGATTCATGAATTTATGCTTTGAGTTTGTGTTGATCTCAAGTAGGGCTGTAATTGGTATCCTCTTCGGCGGGGGTTTTTCATAATTCTTCCCTCCGAAGAGTTTTGATAATTCATTTGCAGCCGTAAATTTTTCATGTTGTTGTTGTTGCTTCTGTTCGGTCTCGCATATTTGGTAGGATCATTTTTCATACATTCAGTACCTTGGGCCTACCAAAATGTAATCTCTTGTTATCAAGTATTATTACGTTGATTTTGATATCCTATGTTCAAGAGAGACCTTACGGAGGTTTTATGTCTTTCAAACTGACATAAATATGAAGCATGATTGTTGCGTTTGTGTTACGTAACCACATGTCAACCCCTTTCTATTTCGACCCCGAGTCGCATCTTAATGAGCTTCTTTTCTAATCTCTTTATGGAATTAAGGGTATGACGAACAACAATGAGATCACGTGTGGGTTTACGTGAGTGAAAGTGTGATATCCTTGAAACACAATTGTCTGATGATTACATGAGTAAATCTATTCATCCATTCACACTTGTTTATTATGAAAGTGTGATATCCTTGAAACACAATTGTCTGATGATTACATGAGTAAATCTATTCATCCAATCACCCTTGTTTATTATGAAAGTGTGATATCCTTGAAACACAATTGTCTGATGATTTCATGAGTAAATCTATTCATCCATTCACACTTGTTTATTATGAAAGTGTGATATCCTTGAAACACAATTGTCTGATGATTACATGAGTAAATCTATTCATCCATTTCACCCTTGTTTATTATGAAAGTGTGATATCCTTGAAACACAATTGTCTGATGATTACATGAGTAAATCTATTCATCAATTTCACCCTTGTTTATTATGAAAGGGTGATATCCTTGAAACACAATTGTCTGATGATTACATGAGTAAATCTATTCTTGAGTAAACTCATTCATCCACTCAACCTCGTTTATTGTGAAACTCTGATATTCTTGAAACACAATTGTCGGATTATTACATTGTGATTTGTCTTTTTGTTTCACACCAAGTTGGTTCCATCTGTATACTGTTTGATGCTTATAATTCAGATGGAGTTATGCACTAATTTTAATTTCTTCCCTATGTGAAAATTTAAAGTTGCGAGCATGAGTGGGAAAGTATTGGCCGGCAAGGATCAAGCCTAATGACTCGTAAGTCGTGAAGTCTTCTATGGTTTCTTCTACCAGGTATGTATTACTGGTTCAGTCTACTGGAGCATCTAACTGCTGTTTGTAATGTTTTTACTGCTCTTCTCGACAAATTGTTCATGCTAGGTCATTTCAAATTCTAAATTTTGAATAACCTCTTTTTCCTGCCGGCGAGAGACTTTAAATGTATTTCCTCTCTTCGGGAATTTTTAAATTCTTTTTGGATCTTTCTTGGTTACCTGGAAAAATTCTTTGTTCTGAATGTTGGTTGTGTGACTATTTGGTTATTAATAGTAACATTTTTTGTAAATGTTTAATATTCTCTCCATATAAATCTCCAGTACTGTATTTCATGTACAGGAGACAAATTACATCGAGAGAGATCATAATGTAACCATCTTCACTGACACATTTTCATATTCACTGACACAAAGATCCAAGATCCCATTTACCTCTTTGAGCTTACATTGGGTGATTAACGCTACAGGCATTTAATGTGTTCATCTCTACTGCGTTTAAGAGAAGGAAAATTATTACAATCGACTACGGGGTTACTGTTTGCAACGCCCCTCTGTTACGTCGTGTACTGTTACAAGTTTGTATCCTGCTCCATTATGAGGATGTATATTCATTAAGTGGTTGTGAATGAGGAAATCACTACGTTGTTTATCATAGACAACGTTTCACATTACGCTTTCCTGTTGCATCTTGACATTTTCACTACACCGTCATGTGTCTCTCATACATCTGTGCGTCATTCTCTAACATCGGTTAGACATTTCCGGTACGCCATAACGCCACGGTGGGAGTGAAAGTCCGTTCGTTTGGCGTCAACCTACCACTTGTTTCAATTCTGCTCGGGTTTCTCACATTGTCATTTACTCAGGTTCGTTGTTATTCTACAGAGAGAGTTTGGTTCAGACCTTGTTGATTTCCAGGCTTGAGTTCAGAACATCAAGATTGTATTGGGATCAATAGTATTTGTCAAATACTGTTATATGGAATAGGTCTTGGGTTTATGGATCTTCTCTGGGGACGACGGCGGGATTGTAAATGACGGACTAGTCACCTTTGAATTGAATTCAGCACAGTGTTGTATTAACACAGAACCATGTTGACTTTATCACTCAAACATTATGTTGGGATCCATTTACCTTAGGATGGTGCTTAAACAACACAATGTCTTCGTGGGGTACTTGGAGACAGTCGGGAAACTGTTTTTTTCCATCAAGTACTTTATTCCTGTTTAGACCATTACACCTTTGGTTAGACTTTGACATTATGGTTCTGTCCTCATCCTTAGGGTTGATTATTATATGTAGGACCTTACGCACTACATCTCTTTTGGGTTCGGTCTCTTCAGCGGATTTATTGGTCCTGGTGCCGAGGACGTGATATCGTTCCCGACTTTTTTCCTCGTAATTGACTTCCTCCTTCACCTTCACCAGGATATGGAGTCTCTATTAGCACCATGGGAGGCTATCTTTCTGCTCTGGCTAGGGTGTTACGGCTTACATTTGGTACTGACATTAACCTCAACGATAATATCTTTGCGCTTATTCACGCTGCATAGAATTAAGCAGGTTTGATTTGGTAGCAAATAGGAACATTGTTTATAAATGTTTGCTATTCACACATAAGTCGACCCATATAGATATGAGAGACTGGTGCAAAGTCGTTCATACCTGTGTAGGACCATATAGATACGGGACTTGATGAAAGACTCGCATTACAGTTGTGTGTACTCGCCAAAGATTACCGAAATAAGATATCGTGTGGTTCTGTGTGCTCTGATCATTCCACCTTTTGAACCCTTAAGAGTCCGTGTCTATATGAAGCTGTATCTTATAAGACGGACTTTGTGGCGGCGTTTGCTTTGGCGTCAGAGTGTTTCTGAACTAAATGCTCTTGTAGATCTCCTATGACCTGGACAGCGGATTGTTCCTGCATTTCTTTTCGGCCCTTTTTCCTGAATTTATCGCCAAAAATGAGTCTGTTCGTTCGGGTCCGTACGCTCAACAATCGTACTCCATTCCTGTGTGGTCAGACTTTGTACATGGCCTCGAGGACGATCTTCTGCTATGTCCTTTCGAGCCTTTCGCCACCATCTTACTCGTACCGATCCGTTCACGGTTTTCGGCTACGGTTATTCTGTCCCTTCGCCTGTCAGCAAGGCTTGACATTTAAAAAGCCGCGTAGTTGAAGAAGACCATAAAATAGTCTTATCAATTGGCAGAAGGTAGATATTCCATTGACGCCCCCGCTATGTCTTCTGCTTCTAATGTGATTCGTGCCATCGCTGCGTCATGGCACGTAGGGAAGAACTGACCCCTCCTTGACAATGTCCTGTCTGGTGCCTGATCAATTAACTCCACGTTCACTAATTTCTGTCTGAGTGGTATGACAGTGCAATCAATAGTGTGACCACGCTTGGGCCACTGTGGCTACCCAGCACGTTGTGAGTAATTTCAGAAAAAGAGGGGGGGGCGGCAAAATTGTCACCCTCGCAGCAAGACAGCCAGCTTGCTGTATCATCTCATCTCATCTCAGACATATTGTTATCATTACATATATTATATGATAAAGTCATCTCAGAAGGTAGAAATAAGTCAGTTGACCGGCCATGGATTTTATAATTACCAATGAAGGCCTGACACTAGGATAGGGTTTACTCCTAACTGCAAATTTTGCTTGTGTCTTCCAGAAACTGACTCCCTTCTAGATGTCTCAGCTGGGTCCCTGGCCAGTCTTCTCAAAAGAACACCTGCTCCAGTCCTAGGGTCAACATTAGTGACGCAAGTACAGAGGGTTGACGGCGAGCTTCGGGACCCAGGGAACTTGCACGGCAATTCCAACGTGTTTCTTCTCATCTCTCCTAGAATGGTGAATTGTCCTGAGGGTGCTTGTTTTACTGAGAGTGGTGTGGTCTTGGTGGCCCTCTAAGTTGGAGTGTCCCTCAGAATACTTATGGTCAGACCAAGTATCGCCCTGTATGTTCAAGGCTTGGGTTAGAGAGTACCATTGCAGTATCATACAGTGCCTACCAAGAGGACCTATCTAAGCGGCCGAAGGCACACGAGGAATAATCTTGGTTGGATTGCTGTACCACACCACGAGCACAGCTTCATGGATGGAGACAATCTGAAGATAAGTAAACTGTATCAGTTTCTCCAATTACTCTATGCAACTACGGCCAGAGTTAATTTGTGGAGTTAATGTCTCGATTTGATATCCATGTCTGTGTCAATCCAGCGATTACTAGTCTGCTATGGGAGTTACCACAAGGCCGAGATTCCCTCCTCCATATGTTGGTACTATGGCATAGAATTGAAACAGGTTTATTTGTGACATAAAAAGTAAACATTTATAAACAATGTTTCTATTTATTAACAAATCAAACCTGTTTCAATTTGATTGTCCCTCCCTCCGTCCCCTCATGCCGGCCTCAAACACTACGGGTCTCGGTAATTACAATGAGAATAGAGGACGAGAATGGTTTGTGCAGACACCTTTATAGTAATGCACTGGAGTGAATGGGAGGCTCTCCTAGGGGCGGACAACTCTCCGCCTAGGGGAGCTAACTTTTAGTTTTAACTTCCGTTTTCTACGTTGTATCATCTTCCTGACGGAGATTAATGGCATAGAATTGAAACAGGTTTGATTTGTTAATAAATAGAAACATTGTTTATAAATGTTTACTGTTTTAGAACATCAAAGAAATGAGAAATAGTTGTAATTTGTAATAATATAATATTTTATGATGACCAGTTATACTCCTACTCAAGTCATTTACCCCGAAAATATTTGGGGGGGAAATGGGAAACCTGGGGGGGAGATGACCAAAATTTTGGGGGGGAGATGACCGATTTGGGGGGGAGATGACTGGGGGGGAAATGGTTTGGGGGGGAAATGACTACATCCCCTGTGAAGTAGCAGGAACACAACTGGACTGGGTGGTGCTTAGTTGGTTCGTCGTGATATAGCTGAAATATTGTTGAAAGCGATGGTAAATTCTATTCAATCACTCATACGCCTTTGGTTCACAAATAGAAACCTTGACGTCGTGAAAATGCAGCATTTAGGCAGGTGTGTACAACTCGTCTAAAATAGATAATCTGCATGCGCATGGATTGTCATTCTCTGCAGGCATACGTTCTTCAGCATTTTCTCTGGTTTCCTCATACACCCGTTTCACAATTTCAATGTTCTAAATATATGTAAGCGGTTATGGTCTCACTTTTCACGACAATCGATAGATAGGCCTACTCCAACTGCAGTCCAGACAATTTGCGCCGGGAAACACGTCATTGACGTTGAGAGCAGATTTGCCCGGAAAGACGCTGCTGCAGTACTCTTCTAAACAAGCCAGGAATCTCGTCATTAATATGTTCATGGATAAGCACAGTAGTATACAGACGGCAAAAGCCCGCGCATTAACCTTAAAAATTTGCATATTGGGGAGGTCACGGGGAGGTCACAAAGGTCAAAGGTTATTGAGTGCACTTGAGTTGACCTGTATCCTTTCATCTTGTCTTTGACCTTGGATCATGTTTAGACATGTTAGGGGTTTTCCCATCACGTGCGGTATGACGTCACTTCCGGTCTGGGTGAATGGGACCTGTGAACCTGATAGGACATGTACTGACCTGTCTGTGGGGTTTTTCCCTACAATGTCGTTCACCTTCGTGTGTTTCCGGTGAGGTGTGATGGGTACGTCATGTCGGTGAGAGGGGAACATGATAGGCCATGTACTGTCTGTGTGGTTTTTCCCGCCGGAATTTCGCTGTCGTCTGCTTGGGTTTGTCACGTGCCGAACACCTGGCTCCCCGAATTGCAACATTGTTGCACGTTCATGTACTGACCTGTCTGTGGGGTTTTCCCCGCCAGAATTTCGCCGTCGTCTGCTTGGGCTGGGGTTGTCACGTGCCGAACACCTGGCTCCCCGAATTGCAACAATGTTGCACGTTCGCTACAATGTTGCGGTGAACACCTGGTCTGGCGTCTGCGTGAGTGAGTTCACGTGCCGAACACCTGGCTCCCCGAGATCAAGGCATGTCCAGACTTGTTCTTTTTATTGAATGAAAGGAATGCATGTACTGACCTGTTCATCATGAATGTATGGGATGTACTGACTTGATTCTGGGTTTTTTCCATCATGCGGCGGTCACGTGATTAGGAGTGCATGTACGGACTTGTATGCCGTCCATTCATTTGAGTCGGGGACTTGGGGTCCCTACGGAAGGATTTTGCAAGTCATGGGTGGGTGTATGTAAAATGAGGATTTCTCTCGAAAATATAAAAAGCGGAACACGGACTTTACCTCTAAACTAGGGGAAAACCTCTATCAACTCTATTCCAAAGGGCTAATATCGGTCCCTGGCTTATCGGGTTCTGCCTGGAGTGGGTGTACGTAAAATTAGGATTTGTCCCGAAAATATAAAAAGCGGAACACGGACTTTACCGCTAAACTAGGGAAAAACTATCAACCCTATCCCAAAGGGCTAATATCGGTCCCTGGCTTATCGGGGCCTGCTGAGAGAGTGGGGGATTGGGTGTATGTAAAATTAGGATTTGTCCCGAAAATATAAAAAGCGGAACACGGACTTTACCGCTAAACTAGGGAAAAACTCCTATCAACCCTATCCCAAAGGGCTAATATCGGTCCCTGGCTTATCGGGGCCTGCTGAGAGAGTGGGGGATTGGGTGTATGTAAAATTAGGATTTGTCCCGAAAATATAAAAAGCGGAACACGGACTTTATCCCTAAACTAGGGGAAAACTCCTATCAACCCTATCCCAAAAGGGCTAATATCGGTCCCCGGGCTTATCGGGGCCTGGGTGCATGGGTGGGTGCATGTAAAAGTTTCTCCAGAAAAAAGCGGAATATGGACTTTACCCCAAAATAGGGGAAAACCCCTATCAACCCTATCCCAAAGGGCTAATATCGGTCCCCGGGCTTATCGGGGCCTGCCTATCAAGTCAACGGGGTGGGTGCATGTAAAATTAGGATTTTTTTCCGAAACTATAAAAAGCGGAACACTGACTTTACCCCTAAAATAGGGGAAAACTCCTACCAACTCTAGCCAAAAGGGCTAATATCGGTCCCCGGGCTTATCGGGGCCTGCCTATCAAGTCAATGGGGTGGGTGCATGTAAAATTAGGAATTTGTGACCCAAATCTACACCTGCTTTTGCTAATGCCTTATCTCCCAAAAGGAGAGTCCTACAAATAGTTAAAAACGAAAAGTTGTCTCCCCTTAGGGAGCTCTCTCAGCCCAGCTAGGTTACTTAAGCTCTGCCCAATCCTTAATCTTCCTCTTTCTCTATTTGTACCTCCTCGAGTGTGGTGCATATCAGGAAGTGTCCTATAGTGCTGGTTTGGTTGTTGTTGGTTTGACCTTCGGTTGTACCTTTGCTAAACTTGTATTTTTCTATTGCTGTATTTCTTGGACAATTATGTCTGAGATATCTATCCCGGTTATTTCTAATTCTTGTCGCTCGTGTGGGCAGTTTTGGACTACTTAGATGCTCACACGGTCTGCTTTTCGTGTAAAGTCACCTGTGTTATCGGTAGGCCACGTGTTCAGAGTGTCAATCTTGGGATACTATTACCTGGAGGAACTATGCCCAGGCGCGGCGGGCATATTTTTTGCACGCTACTGAAGACCCGGCGTATAGACGTCAAAATGAGATTGCGTTAGTTGGAGTTCTGAAATTTAACGAGGACCTCGTTGGTTCTAATTTGGATTTATCGCATAGACTTAAAAGCCCGGCTTTATCATCGGCGTCTGTTACTATCCCTCCGAGTGGGACCGTTGCATGAGGTAGCGATCATGTTCTAGACAGTCTGGCTTCTACTGGTAAAGCCTTGTCTGGGGTTCCTGTGAAACCTGTTTCTTTGTTCGAGACAACAAAGGACTCTAGCCCCACGTCGGGTTTGCCTGAGCGTTCTATTGTTACCAACGAACAAAAGATTTTTGCTTCACAGAATAGAAATGCTTCAACGTACTATAACTTCGTAGAATTACAAGTTTCTGCAGGGAATTTGCAGACCTTCATTTTTCGTTGTTGTTCTTGTGTTTCGGACTTCAGTTTTTGGTAGTTTACTTCTATGCATACAGTTCATTGTTCCTACCAAAATTTATTCTCTTGTTATATCAAGTGTTATTCTGTTTATTTGATATCATGTGATCAAGAGAGAACTTGCAGAGGTTTTTCTCTGTCTTTTATTCTGACGTTGTTGTTGTTGCGTTTGTCTTCGTCGCCACAAGTCAAAGCTATACACTACGACTCTTTGTTACATTTTAATGAGCTACCTTATTACTCTCTTTGTGTAATCAAGGGTGTGTTGAACAAGAAAAGAGATCACGAGATTGTTCATTAAGGAATTTTGCTATTCTTTGGAACACATTTTTCTGTTAGTAAATATTGCATTGTGATATATTTATTTTTCACAACCAAATTTTCCCATCGGTATACTGAATTAGTCTTACAATTCAAATTGGGTTGAGCTTTAATTTTATTTTCTTCTTTCTGAGAAATTATTATTATTAGCTTGAGTGTGAGTTTATTTCTCCGAGAAGTCTTTAGAATTGCTCTCGTTCGACGACACGTAGGGTGTTTATTGATCTTTCCCTAGTCTGTTGACCGGGCAAAGATCAAGCCTGAAGTTACATTCGTCCGAGAATGATTACCGGTTACAGCCTTGTAAGAAGAACGACAGACTGCTCCTAAGCAATGTTCTTTGCCGTTTTTCTCCTCGACAGCTTCGTCCAAACATCTTTTGGTCTACAGCATTTGTTTGATCTTATTTTTATTCTGGATGATAATTTCATCTATTCCATTTGAGGACTTATGTGTAGTTTAGACCTCTAATTGGGGCAAATCCGTCATGTAAGACACATACAATAGGTGACTACATGTGGGGAACCATTCAACCAAGGAGTGAAAAGGGCCAAGTATATTGCATGCAAAGTGTTGCCGATTGAAGTTGTCTTACATGACGGGTCTGCCCTAATTGGGGGTGAGTATAGATTGAACATTGTTCTTGTTTGATCAATTCAAATTGTGAAATTTAATGACCTTAGTTTATCTACCGGCGAGAGACATCAAAATGTAATTGCTCTCTTCGGGGAATTTTAAATTTTATTGAAGATCTTCCTAGTTTACGTTGGAAGTATCTTTGTGTTGATGTCGGGGATGTTACTACCAGGCGGAGTTACGCCAACGATTAACGCTAGGAACAATGAATGTGTTCATCTCCTCTGCGTTTCAAATCTCTTTACAGTTTCGCGTACTACGGCTGTTTCGTTCGGACTCCACTGTGACTTTTCGAGTTTCGGGTTTACAGTTTCGGATTCAACTTCAGTTGTTTTTCCTTCTACGTCGTTCTTGTTCGCCATAACGTCGTTCCTGTTCACCTCAACGTCATTTCTCGTACATTTATAAGGTTGTACCCTGCTCCATTGTGAGCGTATATGTACAATAAATTGAACTGATTTGAAAGAAATTGGAAAAATCACTATGCCGTTTCTCACGCAACGCCTTTCTCGTTTCGCTTTACGTCGTTCTGTTACACCTCAACGACGTTCCATCACGCCGTCACGTTGTTCTCATACACCTGTTCGTCGTTCTCGCCTTAACGTCGTTTCTCGTACTTTTATAAGGTTGTACCCTGCTCCATTGTGAGCGTATATGTACAATAAATTGAACTGTTTTGAAAGAAATTGGGGAAATCACTATGCCTTTTTCTCACGCAACGCTTTTCTCGTTTCGCATTACGTCGTTCTGTTACACCTCGACGACGTTCCATTACGCCGTCACGTTGTTCTCATACACCTGTACGTCGTTCTCGTACATCTGTTAGACGTTCCCGTACGCCATAACGCCGTTCACCACGTCGTTCTTTTATACCTCCTTATCAGGGTCGTCAAGTTCGACAGTCCCGGTCTCCATTTCTAGATCTTTCTCTTGATTGTCATAGAGGCTTCGACGTTTGTTCACCTGCACGTCTCTCGATTTTGGTGTTTTTCGTCAAAAAAAAAAAAAATTGACAATTCGGTTGATGCGTCTTCATTATCGCTTGGTTGACCTCCATCGTTTTGCGAGATGCATATCTTCTTATACCCATTCATCCTCGTTTTCGGCGTTTCCTACGATTCACCATCGACGGTCGTCGGTTTGAGTGGCAAGTCCTCCCGTTCGGAGTCAACATCGCCCTTGTATCACTTCTCTGGTCTTGGCGTTTTTCTCCATCTCGGGGCTTTCACATCGAGGTTTACTTAGGTTCGTCGTTACTTTGGGGACAGTTTTTCGACACTCTCCATCAAGTGCTTCGTCCCCGTATAGACCGTTGGACCAGTTTTTAGACGTTGGCATTATAGTTGTTTTGTCATCAACTTGTAGGGCTATTCATTTCTACGCAGGACCTTACTCATTACGGTCGTCTCCTAGTTCGGTCACTGCAGTGCCATCTGTCTTATTTACAGACGTCATCCCTCAATCCATTAGTGCTGGTATTGACGTCTCTACATCCACATCTGATTTTGGTGGCAGTCCCGCCACATCGTCATGCGGGGTGTTCCTTTCCGATTTCCATCTCCGGATCACCATCTCTACACCGATGCTTCCGAGACCCGTTGGGGAGGCCATCTGGACGGACTGGAGGTGTCCGGCAGATAGTCTAGGTTGGATGCCAGACTTCACATCAACTTTCTGGAAATGAAGGCAGTCATCCTAGCAGTTCAGCATTGGAGTTGGCGTCTCGTGAATTCGTCCCTTCTCATCGCTACGGACAACTACTGTCAGTGCTCACATCAACAAGATGGGTACCACCCGATCTTTGTCAATGTTTCGTCTGGTGTGGGATCTTTATGACTGGGCTCTCATTCATCTCTGTCATCTCAATGCTCGCCATGTTCCGGGTCGGCTCTTTGTTTTGCGGACCACCTTTCCCGCCCCGACACCGTGCTTCAGATCGAATGGCCTTCATCCAGAGGTCTTCAGCCAGATCTGCAGCATCTTGGAGACCCCCCTTGATCGACTTGTTCGCGACGAGGAACTATGCAATCAACTGGGACTACTTCCTGGCTTATGCCTACCCACCCATGGCCCTGTTTCAGGAAGTTCTTCTTTAGATTACTCAGCACGACTGCGTCATTCTGCTCGTGGTTCCATGAATGTCACTTCTCACTGCTCCGCCACGTCGTTTTCCAGTTTGGCCCAGCCTGTTGCGTCAACCTCACGGGATAATACATCACAACCCGCGGTGGCTCAACTTACACGTCTGCAGACTATCCAGAGTGCACTTACAGTCCAAGGATTTTCAGCAGAAGTTGCACAGACGATGGTTTCAGCCAATCGATCTTCCACATCGCAGCTCTATCAATCGAAATGGGCCTATTTCGCCTCCTGGTGCCGAGAACGTGATTCCGATCCCGACTCTGCCTCTCTTTCCTTAGTAGCTGACTTCCTCCTTCACCTACATCGTGATAAGAAGTTTCAAATCAGCGCCATTGAGGGGTTCCGGTCTGCTTTGGCTAGGGTTTTACGTCTTTCGACCGGCATCGACATTAGTCTGAATGACAATATCTTTGCTCTCCTACCTGCTTTCGCCTTACAGTCTCGCCGTACTCGCCAGCTGTTACCGAAGTGGGATATTGGTGTGGTTCTTTGTGCCCTGATTCGTCCGCCCTTCGAACCTTTACAGTCCGCCTCTCTTAAAGCTGTTTCCTACAAACTGCTTTTCTGGCGGCTTTTGCTTTGGCGTCTAGAGTTTCTGAACTTCACGCTCTGGAAAGATCATCTCTGACCTGGACGGCGGATTGGCCTCGCATTTCCTTTCGTCCCGTCCCTGAGTTCATGACCAAGAATGAGGCTGTGCGCCAAGGTCCGTGTGCTCAACGTTTGTACTCCATCCCTGCTTTATCAGACTTTGTTCGTGACCTTGAGGACGACTTACTGTTATGCCCTGTACGAGCCATACGTCACTATCTCACTCGTACCGATCCTGGTCGGGGTTCTCGTCGTCTATTATTCCTGTCTCTTCAGCCATCCGCAGTGCGTGACATTACCAAGAATACTATTGCTTCTTGGTTGAAGAAGACCATTAAGTGAACATATCAACTTGCCATTGACGCTCCCCCACTTTTGTCCTCTGCTTCTTCCCATGAAATTCGTGCCATCGCTACATCATGGCCTTTATGGAAGAACTTATCCCTTCATGACATTGTCCAGTCCTGTGCATGGACGGCAAATTCTACGTTCACTGATTTCTATCTGAGAGATATGTCAGTACAATCAGATAGAGTGACCACGCTTGGGCCGCTGGTGGCTGCCCAGCACGTGGTCCAGTAACTTCCAAAAAAGAGGGGGGGGGTATCTTCGTTCAGCGCAGCAAGTCCGTCAATCAGCCAGCTTGCTGCATCATCACATCTAATCAGCCATTTCATATGTCCACCATATTACATGATCACCTCAATAAGTCAGTCAGTCAGCCAACTTACAAGACCCGTCTCATCGGTGAGTATGGTTTAGGCATGGTTATTACTACACCCACTGCGTCTCTACGACCTGGGTTTTTCCTTCTATTGAGTATTGTGTACCACTTTTACAATCAAGTTTTTGGATTTTAATCCACGAGTACCCTCAGCGTCTTCGACCCGGGTTCTCTTTGGGTGAGTTTTAGTGTGCTGTAAGCCTATATAGTCAGCCAGCTTACGGCATCATCACGGCTAATCACATGTCCTCCTTATTACATGATCACCTCAACAGGTCAGCCTGTTGCCAACTTACAAGACATCTTTCAAGACCTGACACAAGGGTGAGTATTGGTTTTTAGGTATACTTTGTGTCAGTTTCAAGTTTAAAGTACAGAGAGTTTGGTGCATGAGGGCAATTATGACCAACTTACTAGATCATCTCAAGAGAGGCAGCTGCTGTCAACTCACAAGTCATCTTACAAGAACTGACACATTCGTGAGTACTACTTTCAGGTTTACCAGTGTCAGCAACAGGGACTAAAGTACAGAGAGTTGACGTAAGACGGCTTGTGGACTAAAGAGTGGTATAAGATGGGCACCTTGTATGCAATGTTGGCGGGACAAACATGACCACTTCTCGTCATACACTGATTACCACTCGAATACTCACAGCGCCACCGGTCCGAGTTCCTTCGTTGGGGGTAAAATTGTGCACCACATTCACGATCACGGCTACATGGATGAGTACATTCAACTATCTATTATGATTACTCCATGACTACCCACAGCGTCACCGACCAGGGTCCCTCTTGTCGAGTACTAGTGTGCCATGTCCGTGATCATCTCAGCGGTTACTCAGCCTGCTATTGGAACTACAACAAGGCCGAGGTGCCCACCTCCATATGTTGGTAGTGAGGCATTAGCAAAAGCAGGTGTAGATTTGGGTCACAAATATTAAACATTTATAAACAATGTCAAACCTGCTTTTGCTTTGATTACCCTCCCATCCTGCCCCTCACTCCACGGCCTTGCACACCACACATCTCGGGCTATAAGAGTGAGAAAGAGGGAGATTAAGGATTGGGCAGAGCTTAAGTAACCTAGCTGGGCTGAGAGAGCTCCCTAAGGGGAGACAACTTTTCGTTTTTAACTATTTGTAGGACTCTCCTATAGGGAGATAAGGCATTAGCAAAAGCAGGTTTGATTTGGTTACAAATACTAACATTGTTTATAAATGTTTAATTTTTTTCCCGAAAATATAAAAAGCGGAACACGGACTTTACCCCTACAATATGGGTCTGTATTATACAATATAAGGGAAAATGCCTGTATGGGGTATGGGTATGGTCAATTTTTTTCGTGGGCTTTACTATGGCTTGTGGGATCTCGTTTTTCTCGTCTCGCCAAGAAAATGACAATGGGAAGGGTCCCGGAGCGAATCGGTGAAATGTTTGGGAAAAGTCACCGAGGTCTGTATATAGGCTCATACTGGCTATATGGGGGCAGGGGTGGTCAATTTTTTTTGTGGGTGTTACTATGGGTTGTGGGGTCTCGTTTTTCTCGTCTCGCCGAGAAAAACACAATGGAAGGGGTCCCGGAGCGAATCGGTGAAATTTTTGGGAAAAGTCACCGAGGTCTGTATATAGCCCCATGTAGTCATATACTGGCTATATGGGGGTATAGGTTCAACCTGGGAAATTCACACACATTCATTGTGATATCGGTTGTTTGGATTTGTTTTTCACGTCTCGTCATTTATAACACGATGGGAAGGGTCTCGGAGCGCAACGGTGAAATTTTTGGGAAAAGTCACCGAGGTCTGTATATAGCCCCATGTAGTCCTATACTGGCTAAATGGGGGTATAGGTTCAACCTTGGAAATTCACACACGTTCATTGTGATATGGGTTGTTTAGATTTGTTTTTCACGTCTCGTCATTTAGAACACGATGGGAAGGGTCTCGGAGCGCAACGGTGAAATTTTTGGAAAAGTACCATATAGCCCATATAGTCCCATACTGGCTATATGGGGGTATAGGTTCAACCTAGGAAATTCACACACGTTCATTGTGATATGGGTTGTTTGGATTTGTTTTTCACGTCTCGTCATTTAGAACACGATGGGAAGGGTTTCGAAGCGAAACGGTCAAATTTTTGGAAAAGTACCGGGTAGGTCTGTATATAGGCTCATATAGCGCCATACTATATATATATGGGGGTATAGGTTCAGCCTGGGAAATTCACATACGTTCATTGTGAAATGGGTTCTTTGGATTTGTTTTTCACGTCTCGTCATTTAGAACACGATGGGAAGGGTTTCGAAACGAAACGGTGAAATTTTTAGAAAAAGTTCACCGAGGCCTGGGTAAGCCCATAGGCCTATACTGCATGGCTATGGGGGTATAGGCCCATACTGGGTTGACGTTTTGGGGTCTAGGTGAGCCCCTAATGATCCTATGGTGTCGTATGAGGTATTGTTTTGATCCGACTGCACTAATGGTTCGTCCGTTTTCAATATTTTGCGCATGCGCAGTTTGGCCGTAGTATAGAAAGCAGCCATTTTGGGGGGTACGTGGGGTGTGTTTGGGGTAGAGATGGACCGCTATGGGTCTGAATGGGTCGTGGGAGGTATCAAAGTGAAGCTTGTGGGAGGTAGAGTCAGAATAGTGTGTTTTTAAGTGCAACTCTCGTCAATCTGCGCATGCGCAGTTGGTTGTAGTAAGTAAAGTTGCCATTTTGGGGCAGTACAAGAAGGTATTTGGGGTAGAGATGGACTATCCTTGGTCCGAATGCGTCCTGGGAGGTGTCATTTTGTAGCTCTCGGGGTGTAGACCCCGATTTGGGGGCTTCCCACGTCACCTGTGACGTCATCGGTGACGTCATCAGGACGAGTAGTAGCGAAAGTGGGCATTTTAGGGCACTGAAGGATGATATTTGGAGTAGAGAGGGACCATCCTTGGTCCGAATGCGTCGTGGGAGGTGTCATCTTGTAGCTCTCGGGGGCACATCCCGATTTGAGGGATGTTCACGTCATCTGTGACGTCATTGGTGACGTCATCAATACGAGTAGTAGCGGAAGTGTGCATTTTGGGGCAGTGAAGGATGGTATTTGGTGTAGAGATGGACCATCCTTGGTCCGAATGCGTCGTGGGAGGTGTCATGATGTAGCTCTCGGGTTGTACATCCCGATTTGAGGCATGTCCGCAGCATCTGTGACGTCATTGGTGACGTCATCAGTACGAGTAGTAGCGAAAGCGGGTATTTTGGGGCAGTGAAGGAAGGTATTTGGTGTAGAGATGGACCATCCTTGGTCCGAATGCGTCGTGTGAGGTGTCGTCTTGTAGCAACGCCCGCCAACACCAAGCTCAATGCTTCAACGCCCTGGTGAAATAGCTCAGAAGCTCTGATTTTCTAGATATTCCATGGAATTGTCACTCATTCTTCGAAATGCAGTGACGTCCGTCGTTACGCCTTAACAGACCGGAGAGAGTACAACAACAACAACAAGGATGACACATGAGAGAACAACAACAACAAGAAGTTTTTTCATATAGTTTATTCTCGCCAATGTTACATCATACCCACGCTGGGGGAGCCGCGTTGGGTATATTTACAATTCAAGAAGACTCTTGTCCAATCAGAGGCCACCATTTGCATCTGTCATATTCGTTCCTGTCCGTTAGATGTATTCTTGTCCAATCAGAAGTCTCCATTTCAGAAAGTTCCATCTTCGGTCATGTTCGCTTTGAACCGTTTATTCTAATCATCGTCGGGCAGCCCAGGATACCGTTGAGGCAACATATCCTCAGATAGTTGTTTGTGCATTCTGAGTATCTATCAGTGCATGGGTGAATACATTCACCCGATGGGAAGATTCCGTAATTTGGTCACGAAGAACGTAACATTGGTCACCCTCTCCACTGTCCACTTGATCTTGGGGCGTTGTTGTTGGGCCCATGCCAAGGGATCCACGGTGTCCAGTTTCTCCAGCATCGTCTCTAGCGACGCCCGGTTAATGATGGTAAACGGTTGGTCAAATACCCGGATGTTACTGCTCGGGTAAAAATATCGGACTTGATCTGTCTCCTTATGCTGCAGTACATAACCAAACGCCAAATTTAATTTGAAGGACGTAGCTTGGTCATTGAAGATGGCTTCCACGTAGTTGCGTAGACGGGTGAGGTCAGTCAGTCGGAAATTGTAGATATCTTGAATAGGGCGATGACGGTGGAAACAGTGCCGTATCATGGGCCAATGGCGCTGATAGATGTCACTCACTGGATGGGCGTCCTGTAAGAGATCGCTGGGAACATCCACCGCATCTTCCAGAAAATGTTCGTTGTTGTCAGGCGTATGACTGGGAACAGTAAAGCTAGGGACCGGCTGGATATCTAGGCTCTTCTGAACTGTGGATATAGACGGGCTCTCCGTGATCGCATCACCAGTGCCATTCGTCTCCCCGGGCTCATCTTCACTAGGTCTGACCCTCTTGGGTGCCTCTTTAGTGGAAAGTTGTCGCTCATACCGTGGTGATGGACTATGAATCAAATGTTGGTGCTGTCTTAACTGACTGGGTCGTTTGAAGAGTTGACCACAACCGTTACATTGTTCCGTCGCGCCCTCGCGGAATGAGCGTTCGTGGCGCAGTAAATGGTCCTCCCAATTGAATGACCGTGCGCAGGTTGTACAAGTATACCGAGCATCGTTTTGGGTGGAGGCCTCGTGGCGTCGTAAATTATCTAGACTAGTAAACAGCTTCTGGCAAGTTGTGCAGAGAACATATGGGCTGTGGATCTGGAAATGATGAATGCCGTAAAAATTCCCACTTTTATACGTTTTTCCGTGACATTCGTGTCTTTTCGGCAACCTCCGTGTCTCTTCGGTCACCTCCGTGTATTTTCGGTGACGTCCGTGACTCTTCGGGCACCCCCGTGTCTCTTCGGTAACCTCCGTGACATCTTCGGTCACCTCCGTGTCTCTTCGGTCACCTCCGTGACATCTTCGGTAACCTCCGTGTCTCTTCGGGCACCTCCGTGACATCTTCGGTCACCTCCGTGTCTCTTCGGTCACCTCCGTGACATCTTCGCCTGTTCCCCTGTAAACCCGGATGGATCTCCGTGTCTCTTCGGTGACCTCCGTGACATCTTCGGTCACCTCCGTGTCTCTTCGGTGACTTCCGTGACATCGTCGGTCATCTCCGTGTCTCTTCGGTCACCTCCGTACCGTCAACGATCAGCATGTAGACATATAGAGTATGTACGGCATGTTATGGTATTCATCAGTGCATGAGTGACGCATTCAGCCGATGGGGTGGTCGGTCAGCTTGGTAACGAAAAACGTGGCATTGGTCACCCTCTCTACGACCCATTGTGTGTTGGGGTGTTGTTGTTGGGCCCATTCCAAGGGATCCACGGTGTCCAGTTTCTCCAGCATCGCCTCTAGCGACGCCCGGTTAATGATGGTAAACGGTTGGTCAAATACCCGGATGTTACTGCTCGGGTAAAAATATCGGGCTTGGTCTGTGTCCTTATGCTGTAGCACATAACCAAACGCCAGATTCAACTTGAAGGCCGTAGTTTGATCGTTGAAGATGACTTCCACGTAGCTGCGTAGACGGGCGAGATCGGTCAGTCGGAAATTGTAGATATCTTGAATAGGGCGATGACGGTAGAAACAGTGCCGGATCATGGGCCAATGACGCCGATAGATGTCACTCATTGGATGGTCTTCGTGTAACAGATCGCTAGGAACATTTATGGGTTCGTCCACGAAGTGTACTTTGCTCTCCACGTCGTACAAAATCTGGCCCAAGGTCTTGTCGTCGGAATTTGACTGTTGAATTAGGGCGACATCATGATCGGCCCTCGTGCGATGGGTGGGAGTTGCCCCTCTCTCGATATTGGTGCCTCCGGGCTCTTCTACCTGCAAACGTGGCTGCGGAACAGGGTGTCGTGTGCGTTGGTGTCGCAGCAACTAACTGGTCAGTTTGAAAAGCCGACCACATTCTTCGCATGAACGCTTGGGTACTTCATGGCGTGCACGCGTGTGGCGCTGTAAATGATCCGGGCGCTGAAACGGCTGTGTACATATCGTACAGCTATACCGGGCGGTTTCTTCGTGCTTGGTAGCCTCATGGCGGCGCAAGTCGTGCAGACGAGTGAATGATTTCGAGCACGTAGTACAAGTGAACATCTTGGTGGTTGACAGAGTGTCTGATGAAACGGCCAGGCCGCTTCCCTTTTATAGCACGCTAGCTGGTATCATGTTCGGGCACCTCCGTGTCTCTTCGGTGATCTCCGTGACATCTTCGGTGACCTCCGTGTCTCTTCGGGCACCTCCGTGACATCTTCGGTGATCTCCGTGACATCTTCGGTGACCTCCGTGACATCTTCGGGCACCTCCGTGTCTCTTCGCCCACCTCCGTGTCTTTTCGGGAAGTGACCGAAGGGACTCGGAAGTGAACGACATTGTGGGAAAAACCCCACAGACAGGTCAGTACATGTGCTATCATGTTCACACTCCGTCACCGAAAAGACACGGACTGAAGATGGCGGACCTCGCCCGGTGGTGGTGGTGGTGGTGGGAGCTCCCGTGTGCCA
This sequence comes from Hanleya hanleyi, assembly GCA_036873755.1. Taxonomy (NCBI): domain Eukaryota; kingdom Metazoa; phylum Mollusca; class Polyplacophora; order Lepidopleurida; family Hanleyidae; genus Hanleya; species Hanleya hanleyi. Next base: position 36,911 of record JAVTVY010007934.1, read on the forward strand.
GAGCTCTTGGATCGGAGCTCTTGGACCTCAAAGCGTGTGGCGCTCAGAGCTCGGAAGTGACATTTACATATGACCTCTGTGACGTCACTTCCGCTTCCGTTCACGTGATCGGAACTGACCTTTGACCCCGGCGCGCAATTTCATCCGGTATTGTTAGCGCGCGCCGGGGTCAAAGGTCAGTTCCGGTCACGTGAACGGAAGCGGAAGTGACCTCACAGAGGTCATATGCAAATGTCACTTCCGAGCTCTGAGCTCCACACGCTTTGAGCTCCAAGAGCTCCGATCCAAGAGCTCTGCCACACGGGAGCTCCCACCACCACCACCACCACCGGGCGAGGACCGCCATCTTCAGTCCGTGTCTTTTCGGTGACGGAGTGTGAACATGATAGCACATGTACTGACCTGTCTGTGGGGTTTTTCCCACAATGTCGTTCACTTCCGAGTCCCTTCGGTCACTTCCCGAAAAGACACGGAGGTGGCCGAAGAGACACGGAGGTGCCCGAAGATGTCACGGAGGTCACCGAAGATGTCACGGAGGTGCCCGAAGAGACACGGAGGTCACCGAAGATGTCACGGAGATCACCGAAGAGACACGGAGGTGCCCGAACATGATACCAGCTAGCGTGCTATAAAAGGGAAGCGGCCTGGCCGTTTCATCAGACACTCTGTCAACCACCAAGATGTTCACTTGTACTACGTACTCGAAATCATTCACTCGTCTGCACGACTTGCGCCGCCATGAGGCTACCAAGCACGAAGGAACCGCCCGGTATAGCTGTACGATATGTACACTGTCGTTTCAGCGCCCGGATCATTTACAGCGCCACACGCGTGCACGCCATGAAGTACCCAAGCGTCCATGCGAAGAATGTGGTCGGCTTTTCAAACTGACCAGTCAGTTGCTGTGACACCAACGCACACGACACCCTGTTCCGCAGCCACGTTTGCAGGTAGAAGAGCCTGGAGGCACCAATATCGAGACAGGGGCAACTCCCACCCATCGCACGAGGGCCGATCATGATGTCGCCCTAATTCAACAGTCAAATTCCGACGACAAGACCTTGGGCCAGATTTTGTACGACGTGGAGGGCAAAGTACACTTCGTGGACGAACCCATAAATGTTCCTAGCGATCTGTTACACGAAGACCATCCAATGAGTGACATCTATCGGCGCCATTGGCCCATGATCCGGCACTGTTTCTACCGTCATCGCCCTATTCAAGATATCTACAATTTCCGACTGACCGACCTCGCCCGTCTACGCAGCTACGTGGAAGCCATCTTCAACGATCAAACTACGGCCTTCAAGTTGAATCTGGCGTTTGGTTATGTGCTACAGCATAAGGACACAGACCAAGCCCGATATTTTTACCCGAGCAGTAACATCCGGGTATTTGACCAACCGTTTACCATCATTAACCGGGCGTCGCTAGAGGCGATGCTGGAGAAACTGGACACCGTGGATCCCTTGGAATGGGCCCAACAACAACGCCCCAACACACAATGGGTCGTAGAGAGGGTGACCAATGTTACGTTTTTCGTTACCAAGCTGACCGACCACCCCCATCGCCTGAATGCGTCACTCATGCACTGATGAATACCATAACATGCCGTACATACTCTATATGTCTACATGCTGATCGGTGACGGTACGGAGGTGACCGAAGAGACACGGAGATGACCGAAGATGTCACGGAGGTCACCGAAGAGACACGGAGGTGACCGAAGATGTCACGGAGGTCACCGAAGAGACACGGAGATCCATCCGGGTTTACACGGGAACAGCGACGGAGGTGACCGAAGAGACACGGAGGTGACCGAAGATGTCACGGAGGTGCCCGAAGAGACACGGAGGTTACCGAAGATGTCACGGAAGTCACCGAAGAGACACGGAGGTGACCGAAGATGTCACGGAGGTTACCGAAGAGACACGGAGGTGACCGAAGAGACACGGAGGTTGCCGAAAAGACACGAATGTCACGGAAAAACGTATAAAAGTGGGAATTTTTACGGCATTCATCATTTCCGGATCCACAGCCGATATGGTCTCTTGCACAACTTGCCAGAAGCTGTTCACTCGTCTAGATAATTTACGACGCCACGAGGCCTCCACCCACAACGATGCTCGGTATACTTGTACAACCTGCGCACGGTCATTCAATCGGGAGGATCATTTACTGCGCCACGAACGCTCATTCCACGAGGGCGCGACGGAACAATGTAACGGTTGTGGTCAACTCTTCAAACGACCCAGTCAGTTAAGACAGCACCAACGTTTGATTCATAGTCCATCACCACGGTATGAGCGACAACTTTCCACTAAAGAGGCACCCATGAGGGTCAGACCTAGTGAAGCTGAGCCCGGGGAGACGAATGCCACTGGTGATGCGATCACGGAGAGCCCGTCTATACCCACAGTTCAGAAGAGCCTAGATATCCAGCCGGTCCCTAGCATTACTGTTCCCAGTCATACGCCTGACAACAACGAACATTTTCTGGAAGATGCGGTGGATGTTCCCAGCGATCTCTTACAGGACGCCCATCCAGCGAGTGACATCTATCAGCGCCATTGGCCCATGATACGGCACTGTTTCCACCGTCATCGCCCTATTCAAGATATCTACAATTTCCGACTGACTGACCTCACCCGTCTACGCAACTACGTGGAAGCCATCTTCAATGACCAAGCTACGTCCTTCAAATTAAATCTGGCGTTTGGTTATGTACTGCAGCATAAGGAGACAGATCAAGTCCGATATTTTTACCCGAGCAGTAACATCCGGGTATTTGACCAACCGTTTACCATCATTAACCGGGCGTCGCTAGAGACGATGCTGGAGAAACTGGACACCGTGGATCCCTTGGAATGGGCCCAACAACAACGCCCCAACACCAAGTGGACAGTGGAGAGGGTGACCAATGTTACGTTCTTCGTGACCAAATTACGGAATCTTCCCATCGGGTGAATGTATTCACCCATGCACTGATAGATACTCAGAATGCACAAACAACTATCTGAGGATATGTTGCCTCAACGGTATCCTGGGCTGCCCGACGATGATTAGAATAAACGGTTCAAAGCGAACATGACCGAAGATGGAACTTTCTGAAATGGAGACTTCTGATTGGACAAGAATACATCTAACGGACAGGTACAAATATGACATATGTAAATGGTGGCCTCTGATTGGACAAGAGTCTTCTTGAATTGTAAATATACCCAACGCGGCTCCCCCAGCGTGGGTATGATGTAACATTGGGGAGAATAAACTATATGAAAAAACTTCTTGTTGTTGTTGTTCTCTCATGTCTCATCCTTGTTGTTGTTGTTGTACTCTCTCCGGTCTGTTAAGGCGTAACTACGGACGTCACTGTATTTCGAAGAATGAGTGACAATTCCATGGAATATCTAGAAAATCAGAGCTTCTGAGCTATTTCACCAGGGCGTTGAAGCATTGAGCTTGGTGTTGGCGGGCGTTGCTACAAGATGACGCCTCACACGACGCATTCGGACCAAGGATGGTCCATCTCTACACCAAATACCTTCCTTCACTGCCCCAAAATACCCGCTTTCGCTACTACTCGTACTGATGACGTCACCAATGACGTCACAGATGCTGCGGACATGCCTCAAATCGGGATGTACAACCCGAGAGCTACATCATGACACCTCCCACGACGCATTCGGACCAAGGATGGTCCATCTCTACACCAAATACCATCCTTCACTGCCCCAAAATGCACACTTCCGCTACTACTCGTATTGATGACGTCACCAATGACGTCACAGATGACGTGAACATCCCTCAAATCGGGATGTGCCCCCGAGAGCTACAAGATGACACCTCCCACGACGCATTCGGACCAAGGATGGTCCCTCTCTACTCCAAATATCATCCTTCAGTGCCCTAAAATGCCCACTTTCGCTACTACTCGTCCTGATGACGTCACCGATGACGTCACAGGTGACGTGGGAAGCCCCCAAATCGGGGTCTACACCCCGAGAGCTACAAAATGACACCTCCCAGGACGCATTCGGACCAAGGATAGTCCATCTCTACCCCAAATACCTTCTTGTACTGCCCCAAAATGGCAACTTTACTTACTACAACCAACTGCGCATGCGCAGATTGACGAGAGTTGCACTTAAAAACACACTATTCTGACTCTACCTCCCACAAGCTTCACTTTGATACCTCCCACGACCCATTCAGACCCATAGCGGTCCATCTCTACCCCAAACACACCCCACGTACCCCCCAAAATGGCTGCTTTCTATACTACGGCCAAACTGCGCATGCGCAAAATATTGAAAACGGACGAACCATTAGTGCAGTCGGATCAAAACAATACCTCATACGACACCATAGGATCATTAGGGGCTCACCTAGACCCCAAAACGTCAACCCAGTATGGGCCTATACCCCCATAGCCATGCAGTATAGGCCTATGGGCTTACCCAGGCCTCGGTGAACTTTTTCTAAAAATTTCACCGTTTCGTTTCGAAACCCTTCCCATCGTGTTCTAAATGACGAGACGTGAAAAACAAATCCAAAGAACCCATTTCACAATGAACGTATGTGAATTTCCCAGGCTGAACCTATACCCCCATATATATATAGTATGGCGCTATATGAGCCTATATACAGACCTACCCGGTACTTTTCCAAAAATTTGACCGTTTCGCTTCGAAACCCTTCCCATCGTGTTCTAAATGACGAGACGTGAAAAACAAATCCAAACAACCCATATCACAATGAACGTGTGTGAATTTCCTAGGTTGAACCTATACCCCCATATAGCCAGTATGGGACTATATGGGCTATATGGTACTTTTCCAAAAATTTCACCGTTGCGCTCCGAGACCCTTCCCATCGTGTTCTAAATGACGAGACGTGAAAAACAAATCTAAACAACCCATATCACAATGAACGTGTGTGAATTTCCAAGGTTGAACCTATACCCCCATTTAGCCAGTATAGGACTACATGGGGCTATATACAGACCTCGGTGACTTTTCCCAAAAATTTCACCGTTGCGCTCCGAGACCCTTCCCATCGTGTTATAAATGACGAGACGTGAAAAACAAATCCAAACAACCCATATCACAATGAATGTGTGTGAATTTCCCAGGTTGAACCTATACCCCCATATAGCCAGTATATGACTACATGGGGCTATATACAGACCTCGGTGACTTTTCCCAAAAATTTCACCGATTCGCTCCGGGACCCCTTCCATTGTGTTTTTCTCGGCGAGACGAGAAAAACGAGACCCCACAACCCATAGTAACACCCACAAAAAAAATTGACCACCCCTGCCCCCATATAGCCAGTATGAGCCTATATACAGACCTCGGTGACTTTTCCCAAACATTTCACCGATTCGCTCCGGGACCCTTCCCATTGTCATTTTCTTGGCGAGACGAGAAAAACGAGATCCCACAAGCCATAGTAAAGCCCACGAAAAAAATTGACCATACCCATACCCCATACAGGCATTTTCCCTTATATTGTATAATACAGACCCATATTGTAGGGGTAAAGTCCGTGTTCCGCTTTTTATATTTTCGGGAAAAAAATTAAACATTTATAAACAATGTTAGTATTTGTAACCAAATCAAACCTGCTTTTGCTAATGCCTTATCTCCCTATAGGAGAGTCCTACAAATAGTTAAAAACGAAAAGTTGTCTCCCCTTAGGGAGCTCTCTCAGCCCAGCTAGGTTACTTAAGCTCTGCCCAATCCTTAATCTCCCTCTTTCTCACTCTTATAGCCCGAGATGTGTGGTGTGCAAGGCCGTGGAGTGAGGGGCAGGATGGGAGGGTAATCAAAGCAAAAGCAGGTTTGACATTGTTTATAAATGTTTAATATTTGTGACCCAAATCTACACCTGCTTTTGCTAATGCCTCACTACCAACATATGGAGGTGGGCACCTCGGCCTTGTTGTAGTTCCAATAGCAGGCTGAGTAACCGCTGAGATGATCACGGACATGGCACACTAGTACTCGACAAGAGGGACCCTGGTCGGTGACGCTGTGGGTAGTCATGGAGTAATCATAATAGATAGTTGAATGTACTCATCCATGTAGCCGTGATCGTGAATGTGGTGCACAATTTTACCCCCAACGAAGGAACTCGGACCGGTGGCGCTGTGAGTATTCGAGTGGTAATCAGTGTATGACGAGAAGTGGTCATGTTTGTCCCGCCAACATTGCATACAAGGTGCCCATCTTATACCACTCTTTAGTCCACAAGCCGTCTTACGTCAACTCTCTGTACTTTAGTCCCTGTTGCTGACACTGGTAAACCTGAAAGTAGTACTCACGAATGTGTCAGTTCTTGTAAGATGACTTGTGAGTTGACAGCAGCTGCCTCTCTTGAGATGATCTAGTAAGTTGGTCATAATTGCCCTCATGCACCAAACTCTCTGTACTTTAAACTTGAAACTGACACAAAGTATACCTAAAAACCAATACTCACCCTTGTGTCAGGTCTTGAAAGATGTCTTGTAAGTTGGCAACAGGCTGACCTGTTGAGGTGATCATGTAATAAGGAGGACATGTGATTAGCCGTGATGATGCCGTAAGCTGGCTGACTATATAGGCTTACAGCACACTAAAACTCACCCAAAGAGAACCCGGGTCGAAGACGCTGAGGGTACTCGTGGATTAAAATCCAAAAACTTGATTGTAAAAGTGGTACACAATACTCAATAGAAGGAAAAACCCAGGTCGTAGAGACGCAGTGGGTGTAGTAATAACCATGCCTAAACCATACTCACCGATGAGACGGGTCTTGTAAGTTGGCTGACTGACTGACTTATTGAGGTGATCATGTAATATGGTGGACATATGAAATGGCTGATTAGATGTGATGATGCAGCAAGCTGGCTGATTGACGGACTTGCTGCGCTGAACGAAGATACCCCCCCCCTCTTTTTTGGAAGTTACTGGACCACGTGCTGGGCAGCCACCAGCGGCCCAAGCGTGGTCACTCTATCTGATTGTACTGACATATCTCTCAGATAGAAATCAGTGAACGTAGAATTTGCCGTCCATGCACAGGACTGGACAATGTCATGAAGGGATAAGTTCTTCCATAAAGGCCATGATGTAGCGATGGCACGAATTTCATGGGAAGAAGCAGAGGACAAATGTGGGGGAGCGTCAATGGCAAGTTGATATGTCCACTTAATGGTCTTCTTCAACCAAGAAGCAATAGTATTCTTGGTAATGTCACGCACTGCGGATGGCTGAAGAGACAGGAATAATAGACGACGAGAACCCCGACCAGGATCGGTACGAGTGAGATAGTGACGTATGGCTCGTACAGGGCATAACAGGATGTCGTCCTCAAGGTCACGAACAAAGTCTGATAAAGCAGGGATGGAGTACAAACGTTGAGCACAAGGACCTTGGCGCACAGCCTCATTCTTGGCGATGAACTCAGGAACGGGACCAAAGGAAATGCGGGAACAATCTGCCGTCCAGGTCAATGACGGCCTTTCCAGAGTGTGACCCTCGGAAACTCTAGACGCCAAAGCGAAAGCCGCCAGGAAAGCAGTCTTGTAGGAAACAGCTTTAATAGAGGCGGACTGTAAAGGTTCGAAGGGCGGACGAAAAAGGGCACTAAGAACCACACCAATATCCCACTTCGGTAACAGCTGGCGAGTACGGCGAGACTGTAAAGCAAAGGAGAGCAGAGATATTGTCGTTCAGACTAATGTCGATGCCGGTAGAAAGACGTAAAACCCTAGCCAAAGCAGACCGGTACCCCTCAATGGTGCTGATTTGAAACTTCTTATCTCGATGTAGGTGAAGGAGGAAGTCAGCTACCAAGGAAAGAGAGGCAGAGTCGGGATCGGAATCACCGCATTTCGATTGATAGAGCTGCGATGTGGAAGATCGATTGGCTGAAACCATCGTCTATGCAACTTCTGCTGAAAATCCTTGGACTGTAAGTGCACTCCGGATAGTCTGCAGACGTGTAAGTTGAGCCACCGCGGGTTGAAATGGATTATCCCTTGAGGTTGACGCAACAGGCTGGGCCAAACTGGAAGACGACGTGGCGGAGCGGTGAGAAGCAGAACCAGTACCGGAAACCACTGACGACGAGGCCACCACGGAACCACGAGCAGAATGACGCAGTCGTGCTGAGAAATCTTTTTAAGAACTTCTTGAATCAGGGCCATGGGCGGGTAGGCATACGCCAGGAAGTTGTCCCAGTTGATTAAAAGGGCGTCGATGGCGAAAGCTTGAGGGTCCAGAATCGGACTGACGAAGACGGCGAGCTGTGCATTGTTCCTCATCGCAAACAGGTCGATCAAGGGGGTCTCCCAGTTGCTGCAGATCTGGCGGAAGACCTTCGGATGAAGTTGCCATTCGATCTGAAGCACAGTGTCGGGACGAGAAAGGCGGTCCGCTAAGACATTGAGCCGACCCGGGACATGGCGAGCATTGAGATGACAGTGATGAATGAGAGCCCAGTCGTAAAGATCCCACACCAGACGAAACGTTGAGAAAGATCGGGTGGTACCCATCTTGTTGATGTGAGCAATGACAGTAGAGTGATCCGTAGATATGAGAAGGGACGAATTCACGAGACGCCAACTCCAATGCTGAACTGCTAGGATGACTGCCTTCATCTCCAGAAGGTTGATGTGAAGTCTGGCATTCAACCTCGACCATCTGCCGGACACCTCCAGTCCGCCCAGATGGGCTCCCCAACCGGTCTCGGAAGCATCGGTGTAGAGATGGTGATCCGGAGATGGAAATCGGAAGGGAACTCCCCACACGACGTTGTGGCGGGACTGCCACCAAATCAGATGTGGATGTAGAGATGTCAATACTGGAACTAAGGGATTGAGGGGCGACGTCAGAAGATAAGGAGACAGAGTAAAGGCTTTGCCACTGCTGACGAGTTTGATAAGTTGATGACAAAAACCTTAGTATCAATGCCTGAATCTTGGCCCACCGGTCCTCTGGGAGGCGCACCAGTTGTTGGCGAGTATTGAACACTGCCCCGATGTAACGACGAAGTTGCGCTGGAACCGACTCTGACTTCAGAGGGTGAGGTATGAACCCGAGATAACGTAGAACGAGCAGAAACGCCATGACTGGAGAAGTGATACGGGTGAAAAGCCATGGGGCAATGTTGACTCCGAACGGAGGACTTGCCACTCGAACCGAAGATCGTTGATGGTGAAATGACGGAACCGCCGATGACGAGGATGAATAGGTATATGGAGATATGCGTCTTGCAAATCGATGGAGGCCAACCAATCCCGGTAATGTATGCGGGCCCGGATCGATGAGACTGATGTCATCTTGAAATGAGGCGGCGGAGCCAGATGAAACTTGTTGAGCCGCTTGAGATCGATGATCATACGCATTTGGTCGGAATCTTTCTTCGGGACAAGGAAAACATGACTGTAGAAACCGACACTGTCTCCGGCATGCGGTAGCTCTCTGACGGCACCTTTGGCGAAGATCGTGGCGACAGAGGAAAGAAGCGTCTGAACGTGTCCTGCGGGAACTGGCAGTAGCGAAGGACGAGGCCGAGAGAAGAGTCTGGGCTGGGACTGAAAGTTGAACAGGAATCCATTCTTCACTGTCTTGATAATCCAGTCGTCTGTTATGAGCTGCCAATTCTCCCAGAAATGTTGTGAACGGCAGCCAACGACCTGATGATTGAAAAGGCGGAAGGCAAGCAGATGAAAATCTCTGAAATGAGGAAGGGAGATGGAATACGGATAGTCACTTGTTGGAAGCACCTCTTCCTCTGGAGAATTTCCCATGGGTGGAACAACAGCCACGGGCTTGTGGAGGCTTGTCGAAGCCACGAAAATTATCAGGTGAAAAACCCTCACGCTGGGTAGGCTTGGATACACGATTCCGGTTAGGCTTCCCGTCAACGGAAAAGGCTGGACGCCGAGCCACAGCAGAAATCAATCTAGAAGTCCTCTCCTCACGAATACTATAGGCATGACTCAATTGCGTTGTTGAAGACAAACTTAGAGGATAACGGCTGTTGTAACAGTTGGTCTTTAACAAAGTATGGAACGTCAGGCTTGACATACTGAAGCAATGCTTTACGCTGAGCTTGAAGAAGCGAAACATAGGAAAAGCACCAGCCTCAATGACATGACGGTTAGATATATTGAGCGTGGCAATAAAAGCTTGTAAATAGGAAAGACGACCAGGAGAGAAAAGAGCCGAACCATCACGCTGAAGTAAGGCAGGATCTAAAGTAAGCCGAGATGTAGCCAACAAAAACCAATCGGTGAAGGATGTAATACATTGAATTGCCAGCAACATCTCCATAAGATTATCGACAACTTTGGCAGGAACCCCAAGAGAAGTTGTTTTAGAAGATTTCGAAACCTGGCTCAAATCACGATCACGTTTGGGAGGTTTGTCGGGAAGAATGTTATCATGAAGTTGGCAAAATGAAAACGAGGCTTCTTAAACTTGTTGTCATCCTCCAACTGACGATCAAAAACAGTACAATTAGACTCCCAAGCCGGAGACGGCGCACACGTAAGAGGCGTCTTAGTAGAACCAGACGTGAACGCGGAAGAAGCCGATGTCGGACATTTAACCCGAGAGGATGAAGAGACAGCAGTAGGAGGAACGGCATCTCCGGAACGAGAGCCAAAAGAGCCGCCATCTTGTATGTAAATGACATCGATGACGAATCTTCCGAACTATTCAAAGAAGACGAGGAATCCCGACTAGAGGATGGCGACGTCGAAACAGGTTTGGGAGAACAAACGACGGGACGCGACGAGAGGTAGACAATAAACGATCAAAAGATTGATCAAGAAATGGAGTCTGCGACTGACGAACTTGACCCCGACGGGCAGGTGAGGAAGAACGACGTGGCAATCGGCATGGAGGCGTACGGGAATGCCGAACAGGAGTACGAGAACGCGTACCGGAGAACGGGAAAGCTGTAAAGAAGTACTAGGAAGTTGAGGTGTACGAAACCGACGAACAGGAGAACGAGAACGACATACAGGTGTATGAGAATGACGAGACGGCGTAATGGAACGTCGAGGTGGAGTTACAAAAAGACGTACAGGCGAACGAGAACGGCGTTGCGATGTACAAGAACGTCGTTTAGAAGAACGGGAACGATGTTGTGAAGGATCAACAAACGTAGAAACTGAAGGCTGTAAATCCGAAATTTGAAAAATCGAAGTAGAGTCCGAACGACCAGCCATAGTCCGAAAGGCTGATTTAGTTAAAACAGCAGAAGAAGGTCGAGATTTAAAAACGCAGAGGCGAGGTCGACATGCGATGAAGTTTTTTCTTTTTGATAGATCTGGACTGAGACAGGCCGTCCGACAAAAAATTAGGTGAAGTGACACGCCATGAAGCTGAAATCTTTTGTTCGTCGATAACAAAATTACAAGCGTCTAGTCCGTCATCCATAATTCAGCCGTCGTCCATTAGAGAATATCCGCGTCCATAATCCAAAGACCTATTCCATATTCCATATAACAGTGTTAGCACCAAATTCAAAAAGACAATCATAGTATACATAAACATAGGCTTGTTTCCTGCAAGAGAGAAGCGGTCAACAGTTTTCAATGATGCCGGCAAGACATCATGATGTTCAAAAATATCAAATCCGTATCGCTGATCAGTATTCTTAATCCATAAT
>JAVTVY010007935.1:0-43105 GCA_036873755.1 Hanleya hanleyi
AAACCGTTCAGCCAATCAAATATATTTGATTTCAGTGCAACAGACCATGGCCTTCCCGATATATCGCAGTAACCTAGAAATCTGTATCTATCCGGGTTCAAGAGAATAAGACGTTGCAAATGTGATAAAGTTTTTCATAAAATTCAAGATGGCGGCCAAAGCACTTGACCGAGGACCAAATTTTTTGCATAATCGTGATCACCATATCACAATGCATATATGTAGCCACTTTCCCCGTCCAAATCCGTTACTTGAAAATCCGGCTATTTTGATTGGCCGGTAGCGGCCATCTTGTTCAACGTAGCAACTTTTCAAATAAAGTTTTGAGAGAGCCCACTCCATTGATTATGTGTGCCAAGTTTCGCGTCGATCGCTTCATCAGTTGCGGAGATGAATACCTTAACAGGTTTTTTGCTAAATCCAAGATGGCCGCCAGGGGTTTCGACCAATCGGCTTCACTGGTGGATATGCACTAGATCCCATGTGCACCAATCAACCTATGAGGTTTCAGCTCCAATGGTGAGGCGGTTGGCTTAGCAGTTTCAGAGGAGACGATCGTTGAATGTTTCACATAATCCAACATGGCCGCCAAACCGTTCAGCCAATCAAATATATTTGATTTCAGTGCAACAGATCATGGCCTTCCCGATATATCGCAGTAACCTAGAAATCTGTATCTATCAGGGCTCAAGAGAATAAGCCGTTGCAAATGTGATAAAGTTTTTCATAAAATTCAAGATGGCGGCCAAAGCACGTGACCGAGGACCAAAAGTTTTGCATATTCGTGATCGCCATATCACAATGCATATATGTAGCCACTTTCCCCGTCCAAATCCGTTACTTGAAAATCCGGCTATTTTGATTGGCCGATGGCGGCCATCTTGTTTAACGTAGCAACTTTTCAAACAGGGTTTTGAGAGAGCCCACTCCATTGATTATGTGTGCCAAGTTTCGCGTCGATCGCTTCATCAGTTGCGGAGATGAATAGCTTAACAGGTTTTTCGCTAAATCCAAGATGGCCGCCAGGGGTTTCGATCAATCGGCTTCATTGGTGGATATGCACTAGATCCCATGTGGGCCAATCAACCTATGAAGTTTCAGCTCCAACGGTGGGGCGGTGTTGACTGGGCGACTCGGACAAAATTTGGCGGAAGAAAAATAATAATAAATATAGCCGCGAGCGGCAATCCTCGGGTTGCAAGCACATATCGCAGGCAATGAACCAACAGCAGTAGTTTTAGACCTGGAAGCCATCCTATTTGGCAAAACGTCATTTGCTTCCTCTTAGATCTAACTTACATAGTTACCGCTGAAGAACAATCTGTCAATTCGCAAATTTGGATGATTTACATCTGAGAATAGAGGGAAAACTATTAAAGGTACGTTGAAATGGTTGACATGTTTCCGAAAGACCTGCTCTTGGACAATATAATGCAACAAACTGCATGGCTGTACTTCCCATAGTTCTTGAGTTATAGCCTGTAGAAGATGTGCTCCGTTTCTGACAAAATTCAAGATGGCGGCCAAACGACGTGACTTAGGAGCAACACTTTTGCATATTCGTGATCGCCATATCGGAATGCATATATGTAGCCACTTTCCCCGTCCAAACCCGTCCTTTGAAAATCCGACAATTTTGATTGGTCAATGGCGGCCATTTTAATATACGGAACAACTTTTCGAATCATAATTTGGGAGCCGCAGGTTCATCGAACATGTGTGCCAAGTTTCGAGGCAATCGGTCCAGTGGTTCCAGAGAAGAAGATCTTGGAAGGTTTTAGGGTAAATCCAAGATGGCCGCCAAAGCATCTGACCAATCGGCTTCTTCTCTGGGTATTAATTAGATCTAGTGGGATCATGCACCACAAACCTGCCATATTCAGCATCGGCGTGTCCCATAGCGTACATATAGTTACTTTCGCTATCCAAATCTGTTACATGAAAATCCGACAATTGACAAATTTGGGTAAAATACGACAGAGAATAGCGGAAAAACTATTGCAGATAGATGAAAATGGTTGACATACTTCCCAAAGAGCTGCTCCTGTACAACATAATGCAACAAACTGCTAGGCTGTACCTCTGGTAGTTCCAGAGATATAGGCTCTACAAGATGTGCTCCGTTTCTGACAAAATTCAAGATGGCGGCCAAACCACGTGACCGAGGACCAAAATTTTTGCATATTCGTGATCATCATATCGTAATGCATATATGTAGCCACTTTCCCCGTCCAAATCCGTCATTTGAAAATCCGACAATTTTGATTGGTCATTGTCGGCCATTTTGTTTTACACAGCAAATTGTCGAGTCATAATCTGAGAGCCCCAGATCCATAGATCATGTGTACCAAATTTCGAGTCAATCGACCCAGCGGTTCCAGAGAAGAAGATCTTCGAAAAAATATTTTTTTGGAGGATAAATCCAAGATGGCCGCCGGGGCTTTTGCCCAATCGGCTTCTTCTTTTGATATGCATTAGATCTCCCATGCTCCAATACCTGTGTGAAGTTTCGACTTCCTCGGTTAAATGACGGCCAAGAAAATTCCCGGACAAAATACGGCGGAATAATAATAATAAGAACAATACCAAATATAGCCGCGAGCGGCAATCCTCGGGTTGCAAGCACATATCGCAGGCAATGAACCAACAACAGTAGTTTTAGACCTGGAAGCCGATTTGGTAAAACGTTATGTATTCCTTTTAGATCTAACCTACAGAGTTACCACTGAAGAACAATCTGTCAATTCGCAAATTTGGGTGATTTACATCTGGGAATAGCGGGGATACTATTGAAGGTACGTTGAAATGGTTAACATACTTCCGAAAGAGCTTTTTTCTGGACAATATAATGCAACAAACTGCAAGGCTGTACCACCTATAGTTCCAGAGTTATAGACCCTAAAAGATGTGTTCATTTTCTGACAAAATTCAAGATGGCGGCCAAACCACGTGATCCAGGACCAAAATATTTGCACATTGGGGATTGCCATATCACAATGCATATACGTAGTCACTTTCCCAGTCCAAATGCGTCATTAGAAAAACCGACAATTTTGATTGGTCAATGGCGGCCATTTTGTTTTACGGAGCAAATTTTAAAATCGTGATTTGAGAGCCCCAAAACCATAGATCATGTGTACCAAGTTTCGAGTCAATCGACCCAGCGGTTCCAGAGGAGAAGATCTTGGAAGATTTAGGGTAAATCCAAGATGGCCGCCAAAGCATCTGACCAATCAGCTTCTTATTTGGGTACTCATTACATCTAATGGGCTCAAGCGCCACAAATTCACTATATTCAGCGTCAGCGTGTCCAATAATATACATACAGTCACTTCCGCTATCGAAATTTGTTACGTGAAAATCCGATAATTGACCAATTTTAGCGAATTTCGATGGAGAATAGCGGGAAAACTATTGCAGCTAAGCGGAAACCGTTGACATATTTCCGAAAGAGCTGCTCCTGGACAATATAATACAACAAACTGCATTGCTGTACCTCCCATAGTGCCAGAGTTATAGGCTGTATTAGATGCGGTCCGTTTTTGACCAAATTCAAGATGGCGGCCAAACCACGTGACCTAGAAGCAAAATTTTTGCATATTCGTGATCGTCATATTGGAATGCATATATGTAGCCACTTTCCCCATCCAAATCCGTTATTTGAAAATCCAACAATTTTGATTGGTCAATGGCGGCCATTTTGTTTTACTCAGCAAATTGTTGAGTCATAATCTGAGAGCCCCAGATCCATCGATCATGTGTACCAAGTTTCGAGTCAATCAACCCAGCGGTTCCAGAGGAGAAGATCTTTGAAAAAAAAAAGTTTTGGAGGGTAAATCCAAGATGGCCGCCGGGGCTTTTGACCAATTGGCTTCTCCTTTTGATATGCATTAGATCTCCCATGCTCCAATACCTGTGTGAAGTTTCGACTTCCTCGGTGAAATGGCGGCCAAGAAAATTCCCGGACAAAATACGGCGGAATAATAATAATAAGAACGATACCAATAATAAGAGGTTTGCAGCCTCTGGCTTGCAACCCTAAATATAGCAGCAAGCTGCAATCATCGGGTTCCATGCGCCATTGCAGGCAATGGAGCAACAAGACTGGAACCGGAAGCCATACGGCTTGCCACCGTAATAATAAAGTTATGATTTTAGAATTATAAACAAAACACAATTTTTGGCCACTGTACCGTGAATATTGAACAATATGTCGAAATTTCAGTTGATTACATAGTTACCACTGAAGGACAATCGGTTAATTCGCAAATTTGGATGAGATACATTTGACAATAGCGGGAAAACTATAGAAGTTACGTAAAAAGGGTTGGCATATTTCCGAAAGAGCTGCTCCTTGACAATATAATGCAACATACTGCAAGACTTAGCTTCCGTAGTTCCAGAGTTCTAGCCTGTACAAGATGTGTTCCCATTTTAACAAAATTCAAGATGGCGGCCAAACCACGTGACCTAGGAACAAAACTTTTACATATTCGTGTTCGCCGTATCATATAACATATATTTCGTCACTTTCCCCGTCCAAATCCGTTACTTGAAAATCCGGCCATTTTGATTGGCCGATGGCGGCCATTTTTTTTACATAGTAACTTTTCAAATAAGAGATTTGAGAGAGCTCACGCCATTGATTAATTGTGCCAAGTTTCGAGTTGATCGCTTCAACAGTCGCGGAGATGAATAGCTTAACAGGTTTTGTGGTCAATCCAAGATGGCCGCCAGGGGTTTCGACCAATCCGCTCATTTGTGGATAAGCACTAGATCCCATGTGGGGCAATCAACCTATGAAATTTCAGCTCTAATGGTAAGGCGGTGTTGACTGGACGAATGGCACAAGATTCACATAAATCCAATATGGCCGCCAAACCGTTCAGCCAATCAAATATATTTGATTTCAGTGCAACAGACCATGGCCTTCCCGATATATCGCAGTAACCTAGAAATCTGTATCTATCAGGGTTCAAGAGAATAAGCCGTTGCAAATGTGATAACGTTTTTCATAAAATTCAAGATGGCGGCCAAAGCACTTGACCGAGGACCAAAATTTTTGCATATTCGTGATCACCATATCACAATGCATATATGTAGGCACTTTCCCCGTCCAAATCCGTTACTTGAAAATCCGGCTATTTTGATTGGCCGATAGCGGCCATCTTGTCCAACGTAGCAACTTTTCAAATAAACTTTTGAAAGAGCCCACTCCATTGATTATGTGTGCCAAGTTTCGCGTCGATCGCTTCATCAGTTGCGGAGATGAATACCTTAAAAGGTTTTTTGCTAAATCCAAGATGGCCGCCAGGGGTTTCGACCAATCGGCTTCACTGGTGGATATGCACTAGATCCCATGTGCGCCAATCAACCTATGAGGTTTCAGCTCCAACGGTGAGGCGGTCGGCTTAGCAGTTTCAGAGGAGACGATCGTTGAATGTTTCACATAATCCAACATGGCCGCCAAACCGTTCAGCCAATCAAATATATTTGATTTCAGTGCAACAGATCATGGCCTTCCCGATATATCGCAGTAACCTAGAAATCTGTATCTATCAGGGTTCAAGAGAATAAGCCATTGCAAATGTGATAAAGTTTTTCATAAAATTCAAGATGGCGGCCTAAGCACGTGACCGAGGACCAAAATTTTTGCATATTCGTGATCGCCATATCACAATGCATATATATAGCCACTTTCTCCGTCCAAATCCGTTACTTGAAAATCCGGCTATTTTGATTGGCCGATGGCGGCCATCTTGTTTAACGTAGCAACTTTTCAAACAGAGTTTTGAGAGAGCCCACTCCATTGATTATGTGTGCCAAGTTTCGCGTCGATCGCTTCATCAGTTGCGGAGATGAATAGCTTAACAGGTTTATCGCTAAATCCAAGATGGCCGCCAGGGGTTTCGACCAATCGGCTTCATTGGTGGATATGCACTAGATCCCATGTGGGCCAATCAACCTATGAAGTTTCAGCTCCAACGGTGGGGCGGTGTTGACTGGGCGACTCGGACAAAATTTGGCGGAAGAAAAATAATAATAAATATAGCCGCGAGCGGCAATCCTCGGGTTGCAAGCACATATCGCAGCCAATTAGACCTTGAAGTCACCATATTTGACAATATTTCGGGGTGGAAATCCTCCATATGAAAAGTTGTGTACGTCGATAGCAGCAATTTTATTTGATCTGTACTCTACCTGTGTGGGTGTTGAAATGAAAGTTTGGATTGATTTGCTAAAGATATCCAGCTATCCTCCCCAAGAAAATAAAAAGAAAGATAGAGGTGATTTAACGTACTATTAGCGATTTTAGGAAGATTTTGATAGATCCGGTATTTCAGAGAAGTCGATGTCCAAGCAGATTTTTACTTTGCCTGCAACAAAACCGCTTATGTATATTTGTGTCTGCTTAAATACAGTTTATAATTGAATGCACGAGGAAATACACCTGCAAACGTTTTCACAGAATATACCATTATAATTTTGTCAAACAGCATGAACAAGAGCAGTCGATGTCAAAGAACAGTCACATACGTATTAATGGTTCGTGTCGGCAAATTGTGATATATGTACCGATAAACTTCAAAATGCATATGAAAAAGCGATCACAGTAATATAGTTTTGTCAAACAACCCGTGAAGGATCAGTCGATGTCCAAGGATAGTCAGGCAGAAGAAATGCTTTGTGTCGGCTAATATAAAGTTTTTGCCTTTCTTTGACGAGAATCCGAAATGGAACTGTCGATACCCAAGGATAGTCACTTACAACATTCGTGTCAGCTTATATAAAGATTTGGTTTATATTTCAAGAGCATTAGCCGGCTTTGAAGATTTGCTGTGATACCAGCCAAACCACAACCTGTTGGCATAGTCTTCATCTCCATATAACACCGCATATATATATCGTCAGTTTTGCACGTAACTGCCGAAATTGCCCAGGCCGGTTCATGTGAAAATATACCAGTCGATTCAGGATTCGATGAATGAAGACAACCAATTATGAATAAAGTGTCACTGGTAAACCGTCCTTGTTTACAAATATTTTAGAGTACCGTCTGGATAGACCAGAGATTGATATGAGTTACCAGTATTATTCTGAAATGTTGTACAACTTGTCCCTCTGCAAAACTCGAGTACGGGTTAACTGCTCAAAAGCACGCACACAAAATACAAAGTGGAAATAGACTCTGCAGGAGAACATAGACTTGGTTACTATGACCAGCTATTAGATCAGGACATTTAAGGTGGCAGGGTCGTTTCTGTAAACAGCGATCATCCACGTTCAGGCGAAAACAGATGTCACGTTTCCGTGAATGTTTATATTAAAACCAGACTGTCTGCGGCCTACTGTCTGGGTTTTGCATTGTTCTTTGGATACGTACTTTCGGCTTTTTCTCTGCCTTGAGAAAGCGGTGCACAGACACCCAAATAGTCCCTCTGATTAACATCATATTAGGCCCCGAATTAAAATCAAGCTTTGAGCGAAATCGAACACATTTCATACTCCAAACACCTACCACTGGCCTTCATTTATTATTCGTCACAACAGTGGCAGAAACAAATGAAAACAACTTCTTCTCTGGCAGAGGTTGCCTAAAACAGTCAATGGAATGGTGATTTTTCTGTTAATACGCAAACGTGAAACAATTACATTTGATAATAGCGGGAAAATTATTTAAGCTAGGATTAAATGAAATGAAACCATAAAGTAATAATAAAACAACTGAGCATTTAGTGCGGGATATACTTACCACGAACATCCGCCTACCTTTGCTACATGTGACGTCATTGCTTCCTTTTAGATCTAACCTACATAGCTACCACTGAAGAACAATCTGTCAATTCGCACATTTGGGTGATTAACTTCTGAGAATCACTGGGAAACTATTGAAGCTACGTTAAAATGGTTGACGTATTACCGAAAGAGCTGCTCCCGGACAATATACTGCAACAAACTGCATGGCTGTACCTCCCATAGTACTTGAGTTGTAGCCTGTACAAGATACGTGCCGTTTTTGACAACATTCAAGATGGCGGCCAAACCACGTGACCTAGGAGCACAATTTTTACATATTCGTGATCGCCATGTCATATAACATATATTTCATAACTTTTCCCGTCAAAATCCGTCACTTGAAAATTCGACCATTTTGATTGGTCGATGGCGGCCATCTTTTTTAACCGATTAAATTTATGAGTCACAGTAAGGGAGAACTCTGTCCATTGATCATGTGTACCAAGTTTCACAACGACCGAAGCAGCGGTTTCAGAAGAGAAGATCGTTGAAGGTTTGGAGCTAAATCCAATATGGCCGCCAAACCATTCAGCCAATAGAAAATATTTGTTTTCAGTGCAACAGACCATGGCCTTCCCGACATATCGCAGTGACCTAGAAATCCGTATCTATCAGAGTTCAAGAGAATAAGCTGTTGCAAAATTGGGAAAGTTTTTCACAGAATTCAAGATGGCGGCCAAACCACGTGACCTAGGAGCAAAATTTTTACATATTCGTGATCGCCATATGGCAATGCATATATGTAGCCACTTTCCCCGTCCAAATCCGTTATTTGAAAATCCGACAATTTTGATTGGTCGATGGCGGCCATCATTTTCAACGGATGAACTTTTTAAATCTAAGTGTGAGAGAACTCTATTCATTGGTCATGTGTACCACGTTTCACAGGGATTGGTCTAGCGGTTTCAGAGATGAAGATGGTGAAGGTTTTGAACTAAATCCAAAATGGCCGCCAACCCGTTCAGCCAATCAAAAATATTTGCTTTCAGTGCGACAGAACATAGCCTTCCCGATATATTGCAATGATCTAGAAATCTGTATCTATCAGGGTTCAAGAGAATAAGCCATTGCAAAATTTGTAAACTTTTTCACAAAATTCAAGATGGCGGCCAAACCACGTGACCTAGGAGCAAAATTTTTGCATATTCGTGATCGCCATATGGCAGTGCATATATGTAGCCACTTTCACCGTCCAAATCCGTCATTTAAAAATCCGACAATTTTGATTGGTCAATCGCGGCCATTTTGTTTTACGGAACAAATTTTCAAATGGTCATTTGGAAGACCTTGATTCATCGAACATGTGTGCCAAGTTTCGAGGCAATCGGTCTATTGGTTCCAGAGAAGAAGATCTTAAAAGGTTTTAGGGTAAATCCAAGATGGCCGCCAAAGCATCTGACCAATCAGCTTCATCTTTTGGTATGCATTAGATCTCACGTTCCACAATACCACTGTGAAGTTTCGACTTCATCGGTTGAATAACGGCTGAGGAAATTTTGCGACAAAATCCGGCGGAAGAAAAATAATAATAATACCAATAATAAGAGGTTTGCACGCCTCTGGCTTGCAACCCTAAATATAGCAACGAGTTGCAATCCTCGGGTTGCAAGCACCCATGGCATCCAACGAACCAACAGTATTAGTTTTAGACCAGGAAGCCACACTATTTGGCGAAACGTCATTTGTTTCGTTTTAGATCGAACATATACAATCCGTCAATTCACAAATTTGGGTGCTTTTCATCTGAGAATTGCGAGAAAACTATTGAAGCTACGTTGAAATTGTTAACATACTTCCGAAAGAGCTGCTCCTAGACAATATAATGCAGCAAGGTGTATGGCTGTACCTCCCATAGTTCTTGCGTTGTAGCCTGTACAAGATACGTTCCGTTTCTGACAAAATCCAAGATGGCGGCCAAACCACGTGACCTAGGAACAAATTGTTTACGTATTCGTGATCGCCATGTCCTATAACATATATTTCATAACTTCTCCCATGAAAATCCGTTACTTGAAAAATCCGACCATTTTGACTGGACGATCGCGGCCATTTTGTTTTATGCAGCGAATTTTCAAATAGAAGTTTGAGAGACCCTGATCCATTGATTATGTGTACCAAGTTTCACAACGATCGGTGCAGAGGTTTCAGAGGAAAAGATCACTGAAGGTTTGGAGCTAAATCCAATATGGCCGCCAAACCATTCAGCCAATCGAAAATATTTGCTTTCAGTGCAACAGACCATTGTCTTCCCGATATATCCCAGTGACCTAGAAATCCATATCTATCAGGGTTCAAGAGAATCCGACAATTTTGATTGGTCAATGGCGGCCATTTTGTTTTACGGAGCAAAATTTCAAATAGGATTTTGAGAGCCCCTGATCCATCGAACGTGTGTGCCAAGTTTCCAGACAATCGGTCAGGTGGTTCCAGAGAAGAAGATCTTGAAAGGTTTTAGGATAAATCCAAGATGGCCGCCGGGGCTTTTGACCAATCGGACCAAAATTGGCAAAGTTTCTCACAGACTTCAAGATGGCGGCCAAACCACGTGACCTAGGAGCAAAATTTTTACATATTCGTGATCGCCATGTCCTATAACATATATTTCATAACTGTTCCGATCAAAATCCGTTACTTGAAAATCCGACCATTTTGATTGGTCGATGGCGGCCATCTTTTTTAACGGATGAACTTTTGATAAGTCATAATATGGGAGAACTCTGTCCATTGATCATGTGTACCAAGTTTCACAACGATCAGGCAGCGGTTTCAGAAGAGAAGATCGTTGAAGATTTGAAGCTAAATCCAATATGGCCGCCAAACCGTTCAGCCAATCGAAAATATTTGCTTTCAGTGCAACAGACCATGGCCTTCCAGGTATATCGCAGTGACCTAGAAATCCGTATCTATCAGGGTTCAAGAGAATAGGCCGTTGCAAAATTGGTGAAGTTTTTGACAAAATTCAAGATGGCGACCAAACCACGTGACCTAGGAGCAAAATTTTTGCATATTCGTGATCGCCATATGGCAATGCATATATGTTGCCACTTTCCTCGTCCAAATCCGTTATTTGAAAATCCGACAATTTTGATTGGTCAATGGCGGCCATTTTCTTTTACGGAGCAAAATTTCAAATGGTCATTTGGAAGACCTTGATTCGTCGAACATGTGTGCCGAGTTTCAAGGCAATCGGTCGAGTGGTTCCAGAGAAGAAGATCTTGAAAGGTTTTGGGATAAATCCAAGATGGCCGCCGGGGCTTTTGACCAATCGGCTTCTTCTTTTGGTATGCATTAGATCACACGTTCCCCAATACCTATGTGAAGTTTCGACTTCATCGGTCGAACGGCGGCTGAGAAAATTTTGCCACAAAATCCGGCGGAAGAAAAATAATAATACCAAATATAGTCGCGAGCGGCAATCCTCGGGTTGCAAGCACATATCGCAGCCAACTAGACCTAGAAGTCACCATATTTGACAATATTTCGGGGTGGAAATCCTCCATATGAAAAGTTGTGTACGTCGATAACGGCAATTTTATTTGATCTGTACTCTACCTGTGTGGGTGTTGATATGAAAGTTTGGATTGAATTGCTAAAGATATCCAGCTATCCTCCCCAAGAAAATAAAAAGATAGAGGTGATTTAACGTACTATTAGCGATTCTAGGAAGATTTTGATAGATCCGGTATTTCAGAGAAGTCGATGTCCAAGCAGATATTTACTTTGCCTGCAACAAAACCGCTTATGTATATTTGTGTCTGCTTAAATACAGTTTATAATTGAATGCACGAGGAAATACACCTGCAAACGTTTTCACAGAATATACTATTATAATTTTGTCAAACAGCATGAACAAGAGCAGTCGATGTCAAAGAACAGTCACATACGTATTAATGGTTCGTGTCGGCAAATTGTGATATATGTACCGATAAACTTCAAAATGCATATGAAAAAGCGATCACAGTAATATAGTTTTGTCAAACAACCCGTGAAGGATCAGTCGATGTCCAAGGATAGTCAGGCAGAAGAAATGCTTTGTGTCGGCTAATATAAAGTTTTTGCCTTTCTTTGACGAGAATCCGAAATGGAACTGTCGATACCCAAGGATAGTCACTTACAACATTCGTGTCAGCTTATATAAAGATTTGGTTTATATTTCAAGAGCATTAGCCGGCTTTGAAGATTTGCTGTGATACCAGCCAAACCACAACCTGTTGGCATAGTCTTCATCTCCATATAACACCGCATATATATATCGTCAGTTTTGCACGTAACTGCCGAAATTGCCCAGGCCGGTTCATGTGAAAATATACCAGTCGATTCAGGATTCGATGAATGAAGACAACCAATTATGAATAAAGTGTCACTGGTAAACCGTCCTTGTTTACAAATATTTTAGAGTACCGTCTGGATAGACCAGAGATTGATATGAGTTACCAGTATTATTCTGAAATGTTGTACAACTTGTCCCTCTGCAAAACTCGAGTACGGGTTAACTGCTCAAAAGCACGCATACAAAATACAAAGTGGAAATAGACTCTGCAGGAGAACATAGACTTGGTTACTATGACCAGCTATTAGATCAGGACATTTATTAGGTGGCAGGGTCGTTTCTGTAAACAGCGATCATCCACGTTCAGGCGAAAACAGATGTCACGTTTCCGTGAATGTTTGTATTAAAACCAGACTGTCTGCGGCCTACTGTCTGGGTTTTGCATTGTTCTTTGGATACATACTTTCGGCTTTTTCTCTGCCTTGAGAAAGCGATGCACAGACACCCAAATAGTCCCTCTGATTAACATCATATTAGGCCCCGAATTCAAATCAAGCTTTGAGCGAAATCGAACACATTTCATACTCCAAACACCTACCACTGGCCTTCATTTATTATTCGTCACAACAGTGGCAGAAACAAATGAAAACATGAATTGCAGGCAAGCACCTAAAAGGTGCGTGGGCCCCTCAGCCTGTTTTTTTTTTAGTCAAGTAGGATCAGGGCTGCATCTAGAGCCAGTTTAGTTTTGGAAAACATATGGGCACCCAAAACTCAAATGAAACAAAAAACGAAAGTGTTGTTTTTGTTCAATTTGAAAAGATTTCTGAAGGAAATACGCCTAGAAAAAGCTTCTGGAAGCCTCAATATCGATCCGATTGCATAGCTGGGTATTGAATTTCATGTTAATAAACCTCTGTTTTGTGATTGATCACAGGCTCTTTGCACCGAAATTCACTTAAAAAAATTGGACCCTCAATAATGAATTACGAAAAGGAACTGGGAGTTTGGGATCGGAACCTGCAAAAAATCCCTGGATACCGTATATAACAGACTTCGGTTTCACGTGAGTGATGTGCTGGGATTACAGCATGCAAGGAAGTTTAGCTTTATCAGTGGCAATTTATGCATTGCACAAGTGTGATAACAAGTAAACACACTTATAGACACAGGCCAACCCTTATCATTATTTGGGGGGGGGGGAGCTCCAGGTATGCAAACTGATTCAAAATTGCACAGTCAGGCTAAAAATGGGCTCTCCTAATCACTCGTTTTACATAATTTCCAAGGTACAGTAACATGTTTGTTGACAAAAATTGAAGCATTATGTTGTACCAGTTAAATGTGTGGACACAAATATGGTTCATGCAAAAGTTTTAGAATAAATCATATGATGTAGAATAGAATGATTTAATAGCAAAATTTAAGAAAAATGTTGTCCTTCATTCAATAATAATCATGAATGGACCAGGCTTTCTTGTATCAGGGAACCTTCAAAATTCACAACGAAACATGCAACCAAGGGTTCCCGATGGGCATAGATAACAGTGCAAAAGCTAAGCCATCAATAAATTAAAAAATTTAAAAAAATAAAAAATCATGAAATTATCATAGCCATCTGAAAATCTAATCATTTCATCTGTCAACATTCAGGAAGCTCTCACCAAAGTTTGGTCAGGCCCGACTTGATAGATCTGCAGACATTCAGCGGACAAGAACATGTTGATGGGCATAGATAACAGTGCAGAAGCTAAGCCATCAATAAATAACAATTTTTTTTTTTAAAAATCATGACATCATCATAGCCATCTGAAAATCTAATCATTTCATCTGTCAACATTCAGGAAGCTCTCACCAAAGTTTGGTCAAGCCCGACTTCATAGATCTGCAGATATTCAGCGGACAAGAACATGTTGATGGGCATAGATAACAGTGCAAAAGCTACGCCATCAATAAATAATAAAAAAAAAAATTAAAAATCATGACATCATCATAGCCATCTGAAAATCAAATCATTTCATCTGTCAACATTCAGGAAGCTCTCACCAAAGTTTGGTCAGGCTCGACTTCATAGATCTGAAGATATTTAGCGGACAAGAAAATGTTTACGGACGGACGGACGGACGCTAGGACGGACGGACGCCAGGACGGACGGACGCTAGGACGGACGGACGTACGTAGATGGCAACGACAAGACCCCACAGCCCTATGGGCTGAGGGGTAACAAATTCTTCTCTGGCAGAGGTTGCCTAAAACAGTCAATGGAATGGGGATTTTTCTGTTAATACGCAAACGTGAAAGAATTACATTTGATAATAGCGGGAAAATTATTTAAGCTAGGATTAAATGAAATGAAACCATAAAGTATGAAATGATATTATCCAATAATAAAACAACTGAGCATTTAGTGCGGGATATAATTTAATGCGGGATATACTTACATCCGTCTACCTTTGCTACATGTGACGTCATTGCTTCCTTTTAGATCTAACCTACATAGTTACCAATGAAGAACAATCTGTCAATTCGCAAATTTGGGTGATTAACTTCTGAAAATAAATGGGAAACTATTGAAGCTACGTTGAAATGGTTCAAGTATAGCCGAAAGAGCTGCTCCCGGACAATATACTGCAACAAACTGCATGGCTGTACCTCCCATAGTACTTGAGTTGTAGCCTGTATAAGATACGTGCCGTTTTTGACAAAATTCAAGATGGCGGCCAAACCACGTGACCTAGGAGCACAAGTTTTACATATTCGTGATCGCCAAATCATATAACATATATTTCATAACTTTTCCCGCCAAAATCCGTCACTTGAAAATTCGACCATTTTGATTGGTCGATGGCGGCCATCTTTTTTAACAGATGAACTTTATGAGTCATAAAAAGGGAGAACTCTGTCCATTGATCATGTGTACCAAGTTTCACAACGATCGGAGCAGCGGTTTCAGAAGAGAAGATCAATGAAGGTATGGAGCTAAATCCAATATGGCCGCCAAACCATTCAGCCAATCGAAAATATTTGCTTTCAGTACAACAGACCATGGCCTTCCCGACATATCGCAGTGACCTAGAAATCCGTATCTATCAGGGTTCAAGAGAATAAACCGTTGCAAAATTGGCAAAGTTTTTCACAAAATTCAAGATGGCGGCCAAACCACGTGACCTAGGAGCAAATTTTTTGCATATTCGTGATCGCCATATGGCAATGCATATATGTAGCCACTTTCCCCGTCCAAATTCGTCACTTCAAAATCCGACCATTTTGATTGGTCGATGACGGCCATCTTTTTCAACGGATGAACTTTTTAAATCTAAGCCTGAGAGAACTTTATTCATTGGTCAAGTGTACCACGTTTCACAGCGATTGGTCTAGCGGTTTCCGAGATGAAGATTGTTGAAGATTTGAACTAAATCCAACATGGCCGGCAAACCGTTCAGCCAATCAAAAATATTTGCTTTCAGTGCAACAGAACATGGCCTTCTCGATATATTGCAATGATCTAGAAATCTGTATCCATCAGGGTTCAAGAGAATAAGCCATTGCAAAATTTGTAAACTTTTTCACAGAATTCAAGATGGCGGCCAAACCACGTGACCTAGGAGCAAAATTTTTGCATATTCGTGATCGCCATATGGCAGTGCATATATGTAGCCACTTTCCCCGTCCAAATCCATTATTTGAAAATCCGACAATTTTGATTGGTCAATGGCGGCCATCTTAATTTACGGAGCAAATTTTTAAACAGAGATCTGAGAGCCCCAGACCCGTTGATAATGTGTACCAAGTTTCGAGTCAATCGGTCCAGTGGTTCCAGAGCAGACGATCTTGAAAGGTTTTAGGGTTAATCCAAGATGGCCGCCAAAGTGTGTGGCCAATCAGCTTCTTCTTTTGGTATGCATTAGATCTCACGTTCCTCAATAACTGTGTGAAGTTTCAACTTCATCGGTTGAACAGCGGCTGAGAAAATTTTGCCACAAAATCCGGCGGAAGAAGAAAAATAATAATAATAATAATAAAAATAATACCAATAATAAGAGGTTTGCACGCCTCTGGCTTGCAACCCTAATAATAATAGCAAAAACAATAGGTTTCCAGCCATACTGGCATGGAACCCTAACTAGACATTGTTGGTACAATGACGCGGTCTTTCCCTTCTTACTGCAAATGAGTAAATACATGGTCGCAGGCCGCTTTGGTCGCGATCCTTTCTTGTTTTGGTCGCTTTACACGCACAGACACGCTTTTTTCACATTGCTTGTTACTACCTTATAGTTTTTTATTGCGTTTTTCTTCTAACAATCTTGCCTATATTGGTAAGCGCCAGCTGATGAACACATTTTTGAGCTTCATTTGGGCCCTAGATGGCTCCTTCATCGATCCGAAAATGTTAGTACGTTGAAATGTGTTTAGAAAATTGTCCCTGGAGTCCAAACAATGGCTTGAATGGAGAAAGTTAGGCTTGAGTTTTGGTCGCCTGGAGACTGTGCTTCTCACAGGCTGTATTTCTGCCCGACAAAATGACTTGAAATATCGATGGTCATGTGACATGAAGCAAAATTTGTTCCGTAGTTGCATTTGTACCAGGAAATACGGGATCATTATCAACGAAAGAACTCATTCTTGGAAGTACCAGGCAACAAATTAGAAGTCCGTATCTATTGCGGTTCAAGAGTTATAAGGTTTCCAAAAATGAGCCAGCCCCGTCATGTAACACGACATTAATTTTATTGCCAACACGGGATGCCTCGAGTGCGACAGCCGAATCGCTATAGCGAAATTGACAGCGACCATTGAATAGAAGAAATCAACAAATGACCACAAAGAGGGCGAGAGAACCATTTAACGGCTTAATAGTTCGGGAAAATTGTTTTTTTAATATCTCTAAACCTATCAAAGCTACATTCCTGAGATTTCACAGGCAAATGTACATATATATTCTCTCAATGTCCTGTGAATATGGTGCGGATTGGAGTCGCAGTTTCGCCATGGCATCAAAAACGTGGAAATTTCTAATTTTGTCAAATATCTCCTATACTTTCTGGTACCTTTTTTCCGGTTCTACTTCTTTTCTGCGACGTCATGTAATGACCTATATTTATATGCAAATTTCAAGTCCGGGCGAGGAATACTTTTCTCATTACAGCCCTTCAAGTGTGAAAATGTAAAGGGCCGTTACTCTGGAACAAAGGTCAAGGTCAGATCAACATTTGTATGACTTCATTCCTGATTGATGGGGAACATCTGCGCTGAATTATAGATTCCTAGTCCTTATATTTTTCGCAGAATTCAAGTAAATCACTTTTGATATCACGTGATATTGAAGATCAAGGTCACATCGGATCGTTTTGTTTTTACTGTCAAACGAAAGACCATCGAACGTTCTTTCGCGAGTTCTAGTATGATGGCTGCCAGTGACCTACTTTTCGAGTAAATGGAAGCCGTATTTTCGATATTTGGATGCTTACCACTTCGAAGGTCAAGGTCAAGGCCGAGTTCTGAAGCAAGTGGTGACCTTGTGACATGATGTAGGTCACGTGACCTTATTTTTAGACTGATCGCATTAGCCGTTCAAGATTTCGCCACCAAACTTTGCACTCATATAGAGACTCTCCTAGAGGTCAAAGGTCAAATTTATGGTCACATTCTTTTCGGTCATTAAAGTGTTCATTAATATTAGGAGTATCAATGCCGTAGCTTATTTCCTTATAAAATACCGGGTTTTGAAAAACATTAAAAGGGAGATAACTACTTTTTCTTGTTACGTAACAATTCAAAAATATAACTACAGCATGGCCATATGTAACACTTACCAACCATCAACTTTCTTTTAGATATGTGCTTTAGTTTTGGCTGTACACAGTCCACACGAAAAACAGCACCAGGGGAGAGTACTCGAAAACCGCTTGTTTGACCTACTTATTTTATTGGTTATTTTGTTGGGTGTATCTGCAAACTTTCACATTTTAAATTTCAGCTCCATCGCCTTATGCGTTTGGTCAATATTCGCAAAATGGTGTTTTTATCAGAAAAGCCCATAGCTCAATAGGTCAAGGTCAAGGTCAAAATTGAATACTTGTACCAGAAACTTCAGCCTAGTATATACAAATGAGTCAAATATCTAAGCTGTATATCAAGCCGTTTAGCCGCTATTTGAAAAGTGGAATAATAATAATAACTAGAGATTGTTGGTACAATATCACGGTCTTTCCTTCTGTTGTCTTCAGTAATTTGAATACAGATTTGCAGAAAAGAGATATGTAAATTGGCGACCACTTCGTTGAATAAACTTCATTTATTGGCATAAAATCGCCGAAATTAGCCCGACTTGCTACAACGTTAAAACCAGTCGCGCTGTGTGTAGGCTGTTTGTTTGTAAACAGAGGCCAGACACCACGTGTTCGCTGACCTACATGCATGTCTGGAAAAGACAATCGGAACGTTTCATCATAGGCAAATGTACACTGCCAAGTTTCCGTCAAATAGTTCGCAGAGTGAAATACATTCAGCTGAGACAGAAAAGCTTAAGTCGCTCCTTCAATCATGGTTATTATACCTTTCATGTTTATGGACAATTATCAGTTTAACCAACATCAAACACATCCTGTCAAGCTTTTAACGGACTATATTCTCAACTGAGCCACCGGTCCGAAACAACAACGAGATACAGTGGCAGAGATGCCGTTTCAATTACGTATTTTGGCGCGCGATTTTAGTCGACTGGGGATTGTTCTCAAATTAGTAATGAAATGCCTACCTTGTTTGCCCAGCCCAATCGTACTTCATCTGGGAACATTCCACGTAAACGGCGACATCAAATACTCCCTCGTTTTAGGGACTTTAATCCTAAATGCCATCCCTGCCGAGCTCAGCTAAGTTCCTACGCTCCCCGTGAGAGGAACACTCGCGCGTATTTGAGGGACAGACGCGCGCACTTCCGGTGAACCAAATTATTCACCGTGTTTGTTTCCGAATACCAGGATCGCTAAGCCTCTGTCTATGCTGTATTACGTCAAACTAACGGCTTTCTCTTAACTGTTGAAGTTTTCCGCAATTACTGTTCCCGGTACGGAGTCATTGTCAACGAAAGAACACAGTATTGGAAGTAAGTGGCAGCAAATTAGAAGTTGGTAACTATTGCGGTTCAAGAGATAAAAGGTTTACAAAATTGAGCCGGCCCCGTCATGTAACACGACGTTTATTCAATTGTGAACATTGGATGCCTCGACTGTTACAGCCGAATCGCTATAGCGAAATTGACAGCGACCATTGAATAGATGAAATCAACAAATGACCACAAAGAGGGCGAGAGAACCATTTAACGGCTTAATAGTTCGGGAAAATTGTTTTTTCAATATCTCTAAACCTATCAAAGCTACATTCCTGAGATTTCACAGGCAAATGCATATATATATTCTCTCAATGTCCTGTGAATATGGTGCGGATTGGAGTCGCAGTTTCGCCATGGCATCAAAAACGTGAAAATTTCAAATTTTGTCAAATATCTCCTATACTTTCTGGTACCTGTTTTCCGGTTCTACTTCTTTTCTGCGACGTCATGTAATGACCTATATTTATATGCAAATTTCAAGTCCGGGCGAGGAATACTTTTCTCATTACAGCCCTTCAAGTGTGAAAATGTAAAGGGCCATTACTCTGGAACAAAGGTCAAGGTCAGGTCAACATTTGTATGATTTCATTCCTGATTGATGGGGAACATCTGCGCTGAATTATAGATTCCTAGTCCTTATATTTTTCGCAGAATTCAAGTAAATCACTTTTGATATCACGTGATATTGAAGATCAAGGTCACATCGGATCGTTTTCTTTTTACTGTCAAACGAAAGACCAT
Source organism: Hanleya hanleyi (assembly GCA_036873755.1). Lineage (NCBI taxonomy): Eukaryota > Metazoa > Mollusca > Polyplacophora > Lepidopleurida > Hanleyidae > Hanleya > Hanleya hanleyi. The sequence continues at coordinate 19,923 of JAVTVY010007935.1, forward strand.
CGAACGTTCTTTCGCGAGTTCTAGTATGATGGCTGCCAGTGACCTACTTTTCGAGTAAATGGAAGCCGTATTTTCGATATTTGGATGCTTACCACTTCGAAGGTCAAGATCAAGGCCGAGTTCTGAAGCAAGTGGTGACCTTGTGACATGATGTAGGTCACGTGACCTTATTTTTAGACTGATCGCATTAGCCGTTCAAGATTTCGCCACCAAACTTTGCACTCATATAGAGACTCTCCTAGAGGTCAAAGGTCAAATTTAAGGTCACATTCTTTTCGGTCATTAAAGTGTTCATTAATAATAGGAGTATCAATGCCGTAGCTTATTTCCTTATAAAATACCGGGTTTTGAAAAACATTAAAAGGGAGATAACTACTTTTTCTAGTTACGTAACAATTCAAAAATATAACTACAGCATGGCCATATGTAACACTTACCAACCATCAACTTTCTTTTAGATATGTGCTTTAGTTTTGGCTGTACACTGCCCACACGAAAAACAGCACCAGGGGAGAGAACTCGAAAACCGCTTGTTTGACCTACTTATTTTATTGGTTATTTTGTTGGGTGTATCTGCAAACTTTCACATTTCAAATTTCAGCTGCATGGCCTTATGCGTTTGGTCAATATTCGCAAAATGGTGTTTTTATCAAAAAAGCCCATAGCTCAATAGGTCAAGGTCAAGGTCAAAATTGAACACCTGTACCAGAAACTTCAGCCCGGTATCTACAAATGTTCCAAATATCTAAGCTGTATATCAAGCCGTTTAGCCGCTATTTCAAAAATGGAATAATAATAATAATAATCCGTAGAATAACAAAAGGTCTATCCATTGGAAATGGAAAGACCTAATAATCCGTAGAATAACAAAAGGTCTATCCATTGGAAATGGAAAGACCTAATAATAATAATAATAATAATAGCAAAAACAATAGGTTTCCAGCCATACTGGCATGGAACCCTAAAAAGACAATCATAGTATACAAAAACATAGGCTTGTTTCCTGCAAGAGAGAAGCGGTCAACAGTTTTCAATGATGCCGGCAAGACATCATGATGTTCCAAAAATATCAAATCCGTATCGCTGATCAGTATTCTTAATACATAATATTCGTCGTAAAGTCGTCATCTAAAGAATGGTGTATCTCAGTCACGCTTTGATTGTGACTGTTCATATGAGTACCATGAGGTTCTTGAAGTACATGGGTTCATACGGCCCCTAGCCCCGGGTTAAGCGGAATTATACACAAGTTACGAAACGTAGCGCCATAGATGTTGCACGCTACGTTCGTATTTTGCTATCAGCATGCGATATGTATCGCCAAATTTGAGAAACTTTGAGTGTAGGCGCTTGGTGGAATAGCCCTGTTTTTCAAGTTTCTGCACCAGTGTTTTGTGACGTTGATTAAAATCGTCACATTTCACAATGAAAGCTTGAAAGCTTGAAAGCTTTCAAGAGTTTCATATGTGTTTTATCAAACGAGTGTGATAAAAATCAGATAAAAGACCACGAGTATGATGAAATATTTCTCGCATGACAATATCTTAGTACCGGTATATAAATTTCGAAACAGAATCGAAAGGTGCAATACACCTTCGGTAACATTTTAGTGTATTGGGGGAGATTGGGGATACAAGCCGTCTTAACTCATTTGTCAAGGACAGAAGCAGATTACATTATTATCAGCAGAAAGCCATCAACCCCATACAAGGCCTGTATTGATTACAAGTGAAAACTATCTTTAGTAAAAAATTAGGGGCAAAAAATTGTTTTGAGCAGTCCAAGTAAATTTTTAGGACTGAGGATTACAGTTGGTTATACCAAGTTTTCAGCAGTATTTCAGTGCATGCTGTTTTGTTACTACTGAAAGAGAATGGACAAAGGTATAATTTATTTATGTCGATTTATTTTCCCAGATGTATGTATTATTTTTTTTCATAAAACGAAATATATCATGCACCCGGGGCGCTTTGGGACTCGTTTGCTGCGGCACACTGGGACAATAATAATAAAATTGTGAAATTTACTTTAATCCTAAAATGCTATTGAAGTGCATTATCTTGTTTTCTAGATAGTAGTAATTGCTAATCCTATCAAATAAGATGAGTTTGACGGACACGTTCAAAGTCAAATGCTTTCGTTAGCATGAGAATCACACAAAATATTTTTTCCTCAAATTTGATCTTGGGAAATATTTATGTAAAGCAGGGGTCTAAAATTGCAACTAACTCAACCATCGCTGTTGAATCTTCTAAACTCAAATGAAACACGATAGTATATACTTGAACTGTCCTAGGTAAAATCGAAGACATGTAAATTTTGGCCCTTGGGCAAATTCCTTTGACTGTACTTATCAGATTATAATATTCCGCTTCCATCTCTGACAAAGACTGTGTAGAGGCTATGTTGTTTGTACCAACATGTAGTATGGTTTTACTGCAATAAACCATACTAGCCTGCATCCTCACTACAACTGCAATTGAACGGGAAATTGTTGCTCCCGGATGAGCCATGATAGTTGGGTTTAGACTCTTGTCGAGTTTGCAATGCTTGGCAATCATGCCGTCAGATATAAGATACCATTCTGAAAGGCTTCAGAATTTAAACGATGGCCGATATCACTCGTTGGCACATATGTGCTGATGAGCGTGACCCCATGGAATCCCACTTTAATCCAAGATGGATTACACAGGTAACTGAAAAGCAATCTCAACTGTCCTCTCATCAATGTCAAGGGAGTCAAGCTTGAAGTCGAGTCCTTGGTCGGACAAGAAATGTGTAAAATGCTGGCGATGGCAATTTTGGATAATGCAGGTAACTGAAAAGCAATTCCAACTGGCCTCTGACCGATATTAAGCTACTCTCTGAGTTCGAAGTAGATCGATTCAATCTTTCTCGAGTTAATTGTCCGGATCAGATTCAACTGCTGAAAATCCAAGATGACTGCGGGTCATCTTGGATTATACAGGTAACAGAAAAGCAATCCCAATTGTTCTCTCACCAATGTTAAGACAATGTCCAAGTGTAAAGTCGATCGTTTCAATGGTTCTCAATTTATTGGTCGGACCAGAAACGTGTAAAGATCCAACTGCTGAAAATGCAAGATGTCTGATGGAGGCCATCTTGGATTACACCTGTAACTGAAAAGCAATCACAACCGTCCTCTCACCGATGCCAAGACACTCTTCAAGTTAGAAGTCGACCGGTTCAATCATTCTTGGTTTATTACCCGGACAAGATCCAAGCACCTAAAATTCAAGATGGCTGACAGTGGCCATCTTGGATTATGCAGGTAATTGAAAAGCAATCCCAGTCGTCCTCTCACAGATGGCAAGGTACTCTCCACGTTTGAAGTTTATCGGTCCAATTGAGGACGCCCGGTGTCCCCCCATCTATGTGGCGGGGGACAAAAAGTGTCCAATAAATCGGCACAAACTTGAATTTCATACTGTGTATGTTGCCTGCGTTTCAACTAACTCCACTATCTAACCGTATTTTTTTTTACCATTCTTCATTTAAGAAGATCTTTTATTCAAGATGTAGTCTTTCCTACAGTGTTATTTATTTGGTCATACATGGTTGCCTGACCAACCTGCAGACGCATATTCGCAAGAAGTCTCCAATAACCGAGCAGTCATGCTACACTGTAACTCAGGAATGTTCGGCACGGTTTATTATTGCAGTGGTGTTTGATCAAATCACAGTTAAACTTCACAAATTGCAGCTTGCAAAGAAGAGGAAAGTCAGTGGAAGGCCTGTCCATGTTGGCTATATAAAAATTGTCTTTCATACATATTCAATTTACTCATTTTCATTTTTGAAGACCCTCAAAATTGGAGTTGAAAAAGATTTGGTCGCCTTTTCAGCTTGTCAGCAGTTTACATCTGATGTGTGTGTGTGTCAACACTGTCTGTCTCAGGAATGAATCCGTCATAACTCCATTTTTATCGGGTTTACCAAGGGTAAACCCTATATTAGTATCACTTTTCAGTTTTTTTCTTTTTTCTTCTGCACATGTGTAGTTTTGATCTCCTGCCCGGAGACTGTTCTCATTTGATGCCCCTTACAACATTCATAAAAAAGTATCGTTCTTCTGTCTGACAGTCATAAACATATTTACAATGCACGGTAGCTTGTGCATTTAACTTGATAATGTGAACATTATCGCAGTAAAGTTGATCTTTCCAATTTCTTTTTAAAATTTGCCTTTCCATTCTATTTTATCCGGTATCATTTGTTACGGCGGAAAGGGTCATTCTCCACGGTCCATTCACCACACCCGATGTTGATCAGATCTATCGTTGTTCAGATCAGGCAGTTCGTCTTTGAGCAGTGATTGTGGTAAAGTTTATTATTTATCACAGATGAGTTCTTTTCAAAAGCTTACTTCTCTATAATGTAGACAAATTCGTAATTATCTGATAATCAAAGTTGTGCGTCAACAGCCTGACTGAAAGGCGACAGTGACCGTCCAGTCTTGAAGAAGAATTTTTTTGCAGGAAATAAATGACGGTGGAGTTGATATATCTGGGGGTGTTAAAGGCGAAATAGTCTTGGAGCTGAAGCAATCTTGAGTTGATCTATTTTGCTGAAAACGGGAGTTGAAACAGGTATTGAAAACAGGAGTTTGAAACAGGTGTTGAAACAGGTATTGAACTGAAAGAAAAAATTTGAACCATACACAGTAAACTACTGCATAGGCCTATAGCAAAATGGGAGTTTCTTTGGAACAGTATAGACTTTGCATCGGCAAACATAATATTATTTGCCACTCTATACAAACTAAGTTATCACAGCTTATGCTTCCAATTATCTATGCATTTCTACATTACTATATCTTAAACGCCACAGTGAATACAATTCAAGTAAACCCGATATCAGTACTTTAAGTACTTTGATTATTTAACTGCGTATAATTTTCTTCACAGCATCAATGCCTTCCAGGGAGTCCTGTGATCGCTTCGTACAACTTCGTGGTGGACGACTCCAGCGTCAAATGGAGTTCGGCTTGGCTAGTTCGCTCTTCGGGGAGATCGTTAAATTGCCATTGCTATGTTTGCTGCTCTTGTTGTTGTTAGGATTTTGCCAGCAACAGCTGGTTCTTCACCATAAAACCTAGTAATGACGCAATGAAGATGGTTTCGCTTCCGTTGACTTTCCATGACGTTGACAGTCACAACAGATGACAAACGATAGTAGAACACACGACAAGAATCTGAATAATTCTGTAATTCAGCCATTTTCTAGTGTTTTGGAAAATTACAAGCGTCTGGTCCGTCATTCATAATTCAGCCGTCGTCCATCAAAGAATATCCGCGCCCATAATCTGAAGAGCTATTCCATATAACAGCATTAGCATCAAATTAAAACAGACAATCATGGTATACATAAACATAGGATAGTTTCCTGCAAGAGAGAAGCGGTCAACAGTTTCCAATGATGCCGTCAAGACATCATGGTGTTCTAAAACTATCAAATCCGTATCACTGATCAGTATTCTTCATCTATAATATTCGTTGTAAAGTTGTCATCTAGAGAATGATGTATCACATTTTGGTTGTGACTGTTTACATGAACACCATGAGGATGTTAATGTACATGGGTTCATACGGCCCCTAGCCCCGGGTTAAGCGGAATTAGACACAAGTTACGAAACGTAATGCCATAGATGTTGTACGCTCGTATTTTGCTATCAGCATGCGATATGTATCGCCAAATTTGAGAAACCTTGAGTGGAGACTCTCGGTGGTATAGCCCTGCTTTATAAGTGTCTGCGATAAGGTTTTACATTTCACACAGGATCTAACAACTGCTATCAGGCCGGATATCTATACGCCATATGCAGGTCACACTGGAATATTACTGTCCATACAGGAATAGTTTACGATGTCGAAATTATAATCATCTCTTTTGTCATAATGTCTACGAGAGAGAAGGCCCGCTTCATTTTTATAGAGATAGAGGTCTAAATATGATGTGCCGTTAGGGCTAACCGTAGTTTCCTTCAAATCCAGTGAAGGTGGATATATTGTGTTACCAAATTTCACAGATATTTTCAGCCCACCATCACCAGATCTAGTTTTGCAAGATACCTTTTCTGGTCCGATTCGAAAAGCCAATATGGCCACCAGGCGACCATCTTGGATTTCTCCATGAAACTTTGTTATCGCGACTTCTCAGGAACTACTCCATGGATCTTTGTCAAATTTGGTACACAGGTTCCCCTTGGGTTCTAATTGTGCAAAATACCTTTTCTGGTCCGCTTCGAAAATCCAATATGGCCACCAGGTGACCATTTTAGATTTCCCCATGAAACTTTGTTATCGCGATTTCTCAGGAACTACTACATGAATCTTCTCAAATTTGGTGCACAGGTTTCCCTTGAGGTCTAGTTGTGCAAGATTCCTTTTCTGGTCCGATTCGAATATCCAATATGGTCACCAGGCGGCCATTTTGAATTTCCCCATGACATTTTGTTATCGTGAATTCACAGGAACAAATGTTTCCCTTGTGGTCTAGTTGTGCAAGATACCTTTTTGGTCCGATCCCAAAATCCAATATAGCCAATTCCCAGGAACTACTTCATGGATCTTTCTGAAATTTGGTACACAGGTCCCACATGGGGCCTAGTTGTGCAAGATATTTTTTGGTCCGATTCGAAAATTCAAGTTACGCTTCAAATTAATACGGTATTCCCGAGTTGTGACTTTGCATCACAAGTGTTGGCGGATCAAACGGTGGGGCATATTCTATATATTGAGTATAGGGAATATGCATACCTTCACCTTATATCTCAAGGAGTTCAAATGATTCCGAATTAAAATGTATTTCTTCAAATTTTAAATCAGTTTACTTTAGTCGATGCCGTTGCAAGTGAACAGCCCCACCGTTTCGTCTGCCAACGGGTCGGCTACACGAAGGGACATCACTTTTGTGACGCAACGTTACAACTCGACAACTGTAGACTACTGCGTGTTTCGATCCAAGGGAGATAATCAGGATTCAGACACTTTCAATGTTTCAACATTACTGCACGGACCCTATCCCTTCGGTATTAAGTTGTGTACCATCTTACTATTTTCCAGCATGGTATCTTGAAAGAGATATCTCAAACTAGCCCAGTAAACAGATCCGAATTAGCGTTCGTTCCTAAGTATAACATCTTAGGTATGTTTCATAGACCAAAGTGTCAAAGAGATTTGTCTTCGCTTCCGGTACCATTACAAAACATTTATATTAACGATGAACAAAAGAACTCAAGAGAGAGGTAAGTTACCGGTACCATTACAAAACATTTATATTAACGCTGAACAAAAGAACTCAAGAGAGAGGTATTTTACCGGTACCATTACAAAACATTTATATTAACGCTGAACAAAAGAACTCAAGAGAGAGGTAAGTTACCGGTACCATTACATAACATTTATATTAACGCTGAACAAAAGAACTCAAGAGAGAGGTAAGTTACCGGTACCATTACAAAACATTTATATTAACGCTGAACAAAAGAACTCAAGAGAGAGGTAAGTTACCGGTACCATTACAAAACATTTATATTAACGCTGAACAAAAGAACTCAAGAGAGAGGTAAGTTACCGGTACCATTACAACACATTTATATTAACGCTGAACAAAAGAACTCAAGAGAGAGGTAAGTTGCCGGTACCATTACATAACATTTATATTTACTCTGACCAAAACAACTCAAGAGATAGATTAGTTACCACTACAAAACATTTCTCAGGAAAGAGGTAAGTTACCATTGCATAACATTTATATTTACCCAGACCAAAATAACTTAAGAAATAAAGGTTAGTTACCATTACATAACATTTGTATTCACTCTGACCAAAATAACTGAAGACATAGGTTTGGTTACCATTACATAACATTTTATATTTACCCTCACCAAAATAACAGGAGAAATAGGTTAGTTACCATTACATAACATTTATATTTACCCAGACCAAAATAACTTAAGAAATATAGGTTAGTTACCATTACATAACATTGTATTTACACTGACCAAACTAAATCAAGAGATAGGGTAGTTACCAGTACAAAACATTTATATTTATTCTGATCAAAATAATTCTAGGTTAGTCACTACTATAACATTTCCCAAAAGAGAGATAAGTTACCATTACATAACAATTATATTTACTCTGACCAAAATAACTCAAGAAATAGGTAATTTACCATTACATAGCGTTTATATGCACTTTGGACAATATACCTCCCGAGTCAAGCAAATTACCATAGCGTTCACATTGAATCTTGTTTAATACTTTTATTCCAGCGAGGAGTATTGCGGTGAGTGTTTCTATTGCTGTGATAGTGTGTACCATTACACATGAAGCACTGACTGAACAAGATGTTTGTTTATATGGAAGAACCTCTCTGTAAATGCCAGGAGCACATTTTGACCAATCGTATCTCCATATTTATACAACAGAGCATCGCATTTTTTTTCAGGCTGATATTTCAGATATTTTAAACTTCAAGAAGAAGTAGGTTTGGGAGGTTTTCGGATTGAAAAAGAAACCCAGCTTGATTACCCAACCTGTAACCATCTCGGTCATCTATACGCGGTAAGACTGACCCTGGGATCGTGTGTATCCATGTTCAGCCTGCTTTCGGCAACTACAGGAGGGAATTTTCTAAAATCAATACCACGTGACTTCGTCAGCCAATCAGCTAAAGTCTACCGACGTAACCCCAACGTAACTCGCCATTTGCGAGCCATGTGATGAACTACTTGTTCAAAATTTCAGATTCACCACACCTCTTGGATGATACGAAAGTTATACATACCTATATATTTTGTAAGCCCAGGCAATATCTGTTTTAGAAGTGGTATGAAAACCTGTAATTTATCAGATTTCTCGGGTCTGTTCTCCGCCGGATGAAGGCCGAACAGAATCCGGTAAAGTACTGGATATCGCTCCGCGATAATGGAGACACACGATTCGCAAGCCGTCTTATGGATGGCGAAGTGTAGGCAAATGCTTGATTACCATTACACAAAAGGGAGTTTTTGCCGTATTAAGGTCACAAATCCTTTGTACGAGGGCGTTTGATGTTTTCTACACTCTAAGAGATCGGCCATATGCAACGGTTTGAATTAGCCACTCATTAGCCTATACAGGAGTATCCGTGTTTACACAGTTACCCTGTGTTTAGTCTAAGGGTTGGCCTCTTGAGCAATTGTACGACGTTTAACTGTGTCAATAAGCTTATACAAAAGTAACTTTATGAATCGTCCTACCCTGTATCTGACCCCGTACACGTCCTTCAATTAGGCCATCGGACGGATGGTTCGAAAAGTTTGAAAATAGAGAATCAGATTCCAATTAATCTTGGTCACAATGTCATGAATAAAATATCAACTCCTTTCAAAATTTAACTGAATACATTTTGTTTGTGTGCTAGCTGTCATTTTTTCGTTTAAGTAGGGCTTACGAGACCAAATTTCGAATTCTGGGTAGTGAGCGTATGCCCCAGTCTAGCCATTATGCACATTCTGGTCAACATATTCAATCTGAAATTAATCTTAGTCAATAATAACGCGAAAATATCAGTTCCTTTGAAAATAGAACATAACACGTAGGCCCCTACCGCCGTGGTTATTATGCGGAGTCCTTATTTTGTTCAGGTACACGACCTATGAACTCGGTGTGGGAGAACGTCCTGGAAATATTAACCTCCATTCAAGGCTGTAACAACAACTATCTTTGTAAACACACAGAAGTTATTTGCCTTATTAATATGAAATTCCAATGCATCCACTATTGGCCTACCGGTACTGACATCATAGAATCTGTAAATATAGACCGATATGTACGGTGGTGGAAAAGCACCATCTTCACTGGAATAAGCGACTTGTTCGACTGGCTCACACGACGTACTCCAACTGACCCGGGTAAGCGAGGATTTCGTTCGACTAGTTCGTGAAGTCATTAAAGTGTTAGACACGACACATCTGGAGAGTAACTACATGTTTGATTTCACTTTCTGGAGAGTAACTATATGTTTGCTTTCACTTTCAGGAAATACCGAAAGTTGATGAGCGGCATAGAAGATTCGCGCGCATCAAAAATGTGACAATTTTCACTTTGACTATGATTGACGTTTAGTAGGCTACATATTTGATACTGTTTCCCGATAATGTTTACTATATTGGTCCACGTGCTACCGTGTGTAATTACTGTGGGCGTGAGTTTGAAATTGTTTTACCGAGCTAGCCACCTGATTGGCTATCAAGTGTAGTTTGAAATTCCCACGGGATTCATATAGCGCTGAATTCAGATATAATATTCCGTGATATTGTATCAGAGGGTACTGAGACTGACTAGTAACCCTCAAACATGATTACGACAAATTACCACTAGTTCTGATGTGTGACATCCGCTATCCTTTCGAGAATCGATCGGAGATGAAAATCATCTCCAAATTCTACAAAATTATATTGGACAAACAGAGTCACATGCCTTCAATTTCGGATGATTACTTTGCAGCAAGTAAAGCTCTCTTTGAATAAAAACGCCACCCGGTTGACGCTTATACAACCACAAATTGGTTGAACACTGCAAAACGGAAGTTTTTCAAAACCCCAAAATTGGGTGAAAGCCAGCTGCAACCAATAATGGTGTTCCGAACCCCGTCCACTTGGTTTTTCAGAAACATACTTTTCGTTTTTGGAAAAACTGCATTATGGGTTTCAAAACACTATTTGGTTTTGAGCTTCAAAACCCAAATGTCGTTGCAGCAGGACAGTATGCAATTTTGGTAGTTCGAGATACAAAAAAAAAGAGTAAAAAATGATGAGGTAGTTCAAAATGTCACAGAGGTATATGAATAGCACACATGACACGGCGAACAAGCATAACAGCATATACTGTTACCGGTAGTCAGAAAGAATTTTAGATTTTCAAAAGAAAATCACTTTCTGGATGTTATGCCAACAATGGATATCTTTAACAGGGTAAATAATCCTTACTTAGTGTAGGTACTTTTATTGCAAACTTCAAATAAGTATTTCATTAAATAAACCACTGAAGACACGTATCTCAATGATCTTCGGATGGCAGTGGGGATTCTCTAAAACGTTGTGCATCGGGTACTTTAGCACACCGTCCCCATCCTACCGGGGTCAAATAGGGCCCCGACATCCCTTTTAATTGCACCTTGAACAATGCCATATCTCGTAATATAGAAAGTGGTATTTCGGAAAACCTGACTTCCCAGAGACTAGGTTGGGAATTTCAAGAAAATAACTACAGTAAATTAAATAATTAATTACCGGTATCACTTATTGAAGATTATCCGGTTGTGCTAATTTCTTGCGATAGTTTGAGTATTACAGTACCGTGATATCATTTTTGATAGATCAAACTTGAGAATCGGCGAATTAACGCCTAAATCCGCATTATGGGGTTTCAAAACACCAGTGTTTGAAACCTTAGTATCGGTGTTGCTGTGCCTCAAATACTAGTATAGTGTTTCGAACAACACGTCGCGTTTTCAAACACTCATTGTGGGGTTTCAAAACTCAAGTGTTTGAAACTCTGGTATCGGTGTTTCCGTTCACCAGAAATGGTGCTTGGAAAGCAGAAAATGGGGTTTTGAAAACCTTGCTTTTTACAGTGAATATTGTGCCGTTATTCGGTGCAGCATGGGGCAATTCCAGAATTTACTTACGGTAGCATCATAAATCCGTATAAGGAGAGTACGGTTACTATAGTAACGGATATTCTGTTAACAGTTAGGCCTTAAAATTGAGATTGTTTGGCTTGACGATTCGATACTGACTTTATTTTACGAATAAATTCACCTTTAAAATAACAACATTAGGCAATATATGTATTTACAAATATAATTTGCGTCCGAGAAAAAAATAATTGGCACTTCTGAGCCACCATACTGTAAAGCTGCTTACGTCCTGGTTTACTGCAAAAGTGGGGTCATAAAAAGATCCCAATTGTTTGTGTACTGACCAATGTTTTCGTCCGCTCTTTTTCAGGTGGGTTCGGCTAGATTTTGATTGGTTCATTCGGGTATTTCTAAACCTATTGAAGTTCCCATATAATAACACCTCACACCTTGTGAATATTACATTTATGATCAGTTACCACGCTAAAAATATCATCTCATTTTGGACCGCGGCAACATAGATCGACAGTCGACTAGAAATTTACAGGTAAGGAGAGTTACATATATTTCAAAGTGATCTTTTTTTTCTATAAACTTTCTACTATATACACACTCCGTGACTTTATAGTTTATCATAATGGGGCAATTCTAAGCTTATTTTCATACCCCCCGAGCAGAGAATCATGGATAAATTCAAATGGCGGCCATGTGGGGTATCAGAAAAGTGATGTTTTCGTCATTTTTCTTCAAAATTCCTGCTTTCCTGCTTTTCTGCAAGGTAAAGTGGACAAAAACTACATGTATTTCATTTTATATCACAAGTTTTTGCGAAGAAAACAGGTAAACAAAAAATCGAAAAATCTGACGGAAAAATCGACCAAAAAGATTTTCCCTGTGACGTCAGCAAATCGGCCATCTTGAGTTTTTCTTTACATTTTTTGGTATAGCTGGTATAGTTTGTTAAGTTTCAGCCCCCTATCTCAAGGCGTAAGAACATTATTTAGAGGGGTCCGAAATTACCCCCTCCCTCGACGTTCACCAGGCCCGAACAGGTGCCAAAAAGCCCAGGCGAGGAAGGGTACACCGATTTACATCCATCACTCCGCACATTTACTCCCGCCAACAACACAACTCGACAAACTGACCATCATGAAACTAACCTTATAGAAGCACCCGTGGGTTATTTGAGAGAAATCGGTTTGTTGCATAAGTTTTAATGTGTGTATGTTTTAATGTGTTGGATTACTAAGTTATTGGCTTGAGTACTTAGAATTTTTTGTTTGATCGTCGCTGTATAGCTGAAATATTGCTGAACGCGACGTTAAACCTTAATTCTCTATCTCTCTCCCATTTTAAACACTGAGGCATATTTTCTTCCTTCGTTGAGACTAAATCTCTATCAAAATGACCGGTAATCTTTTTCAACCGAGTCGTATACGCTCGCTTTCGCTAGCCACTCTCCCGTTCTGTGGGCTTTTCTTCTGCATTCCTCTGTGTTGCGTCGTATATAATGACAGTGACAACAAACAGAATGCCGGGAGTTACGTAACCAATGACACCATTCCATGTAAGTGACTGACAGCTGGCTATTTAAAACAAACGGAATTGCATGAAATCAATTTCTTCTGAACAAATCTCCAAAGCCTAGTTACCTTATTCAGTATATGATTAGGTTGAATAAAAGCCGCGGATGTATCACATGGGAATCGAGTAATGCTCGATAGCTACAGTTCTTGTCCAATGTCATCATCCCAATTCCTGGTTCGTCTATCAAATCCGAGCCATGACGGATACCTCGTACACCACATCGGAAATATTTCGGAGCGTTTTCGTGAACTCGTGACCTCTCCGAACATGCTCATATTTGACCGAGCGCCAGGTAATGTGTCGTATATTTCGTCTCCTTCTGGTTGTTTTGAATTTAGATGTTGGTATCCGTGAATGTGTTGGCTAAGGCTTTTGGTGGTTCCGCTCGGACTTCAAAGAGTTTGTCCTCCAGCTTCACATAAAGGGAGCCTTCCTCTAAATATACTGACATCCCGCGACGGTGGCGGATTGCCACAAAACGCCGTCCGTTCATTGGCTGATATGTTAAACGGACGGTTCGAATAATAAGTGTAAAATCCTCATCTGAGTGCAGGGTCTGGTATGGAATATACACACTCTTAAAACGCTAATGTTAGATTAAACACCTATAGAGTGTTGGAATAGGGAAAGCATTTAGAAAGTGTTGTATTCGCCACATTTAAGTGTTAAATGCAACATTTTAAGCTGTTGCATTTAACACTTAAAAGTGGTGAATACGACACTTTCTAAGTGCTTTTTTATAGGATGGTTATAATTATTTTTTACCATGGTATAAAATCGCCTAGCCTGCCATAATTCGTATTCCTATAGGATGCCTGTAATTATTTTGGATCATGGTACAAAATCAGTTAGCCGTAATTCATAAATACTGCTTCCTGGTTCTTTCCACCAATGATATGAGATTTTACAAATTTGTCGTCGAGTTTTAGGCTCCTCCCCCTCCCTCGATTTGACGGGAAATGTACACGGGAGATGGCGGAGCCCTCGAGGCTCAGGTAGCATAATCCACCGCTTAATCGCATGCAGTTGATGAGGACACAGAACAGAGAGCGCGAATTAAACACCCTTCTGAATTCGTTGATGATAGCCGGGAATCTTGCAGCAAAAGTGAAAACATTTCCGATATGGTCATTATGAAATCTTCTGCGAGACATTTCCAAAAAACGAGCACCAGTTTATACAATTTCTGCCTCGCACTATAGAAGAAATCCAACGAAGTATAGCGCAAAGCAACGTGGAAGATTCAAAGGATGTCGAAAATCGAGTCATGCACTTTCCCACGTGACCATATGTCTAGGCTTGTTACAAGTTCACTCTTGGTAATACATCGAGTTATTTACGACGTGTGGCTAAATTTATTTGTACGATGGTATATATTATTTACAGGCATCCTATAGATACGAATTATGACAGGCTTAGCGACTTTATGCCATGGCACAAAATAATTGTAGGATGCCTGTAAATATTTTGTACCATGGTATATATTATTTATAGGCACCCTTTATATACGAATTATTGCAGGCTTATCGATTTTATACCACGGTACAAAATATCTAGACATCCTATAATAAATAATTTTGTAGCATGGTGTATATATTATTTTATATCCTGATATAAAATTGCGAATTTTGGCAGGGATACAAATCTCTACAGATGGTTACATGGTTAGAAATCTGATCTGTCAATTATTCCTGCGCAGTTATATACTTCAAAGATACTTATTATGCTGAATAAGCATTTTGCACATTTCCCATTCAAACTGCGTCGCCCATCATTTTTTAAAATAATTTTCTTGTTTTAATTGTTCGCACCAAAGCGAGACTCTACATGATGTCGTCGGCATCGAGAATCTATACTTTTGACCTAATCTGGGACGAGTGAGGTTCTTCACCCGGAGATTAATTTTGAAATTTGTTTTTCGTTGAGAGATGATAAATTACTCCTTTTGCTGTATTTGACAAACCTCTACACAATACTACATATTATTATATTTGTTACAGAAAGTTTATCAAAGAATCTGTTAAGAAACAAAAGTTAATAAAACAGAATCCATGGTGTACGGATTGTACTCTGCATTGACTATATAATCAAGCCATCATCGTTTGATAATCTTGCTGAAATTTTTCTGCAATATATTATTCCGCGATGAGCATAAAAAGTCAGTATTAATTGATGCAAAACTATTCATCGAATTCAGGAAGCTAGCCATCTGTTCGAATACCTAGACGTGTTATCCTTAACTGGGATAATCCCTAGACGTGTTATCCTTAACTGGGATAATCCCTAGACGTGTTATCCTTAACTGGGATAATCCCTAGACGTGTTATCCTTAACTGGGATAATCCCTAGACGTGTTATCCTTAACTGGGATAATCCCTAGACGTGTTATCCTTAACTGGGATAATCCCTAGACGTGTTATCCTTAACTGGGATCATCCCTAGACGTGTTATCCTTAACTGGGATAATCCCTAGACGTGTTATCCTTAACTGGGATAATCCCAAGACGTGTTATCCTTAACTGGGATAATCCCAAGACGTGTTATCCTTAACTGGGATAATCCCTAGACGTGTTATCCTTAACTGGGATAATCCCTAGACGTGTTATCCTTAACTGGGATAATCCCAAGACGTGTTATCCTTAACTGGGATAATCCCAAGACGTGTTATCCTTAACTGGGATAATCCCTAGACGTGTTATCCTTAACTGGGATAATCCCTAGACGTGTTATCCTTAACTGGAATAATCCCAAGACGTGTTATCCTTAACTGGGATAATCCCTAGACGTGTTATCCTTAACTGGGATAATCCCTAGACGTGTTATCCTTAACTGGGATAATCCCTAGACGTGTTATCCTTAACTGGGATAATCCCTAGACGTGTTATCCTTAACTGGGATAATCCCTAGACATGTTATCCTTAACTGGGATAATCCCTAGACGTGTTATCCTTAACTGGGATAATCCCTAGACGTGTTATCCTTAACTGAGTTAATCCGATTCACATTTCTATTGACTAAAATAACGTACAAATAAACGTAAATATGAAAATATTTTTTTTCAGTTTTCTTCCTTTGATATCTTCCTCGTGTCTCGATTGATAAATGGGTAAATTTTCATGACCATACTCTAAGCCATTGACAAGAGGTGGAAAGATTTGATTAACCCGATGTTCGGGTATAAATCCCCCTTAATGAATTGTATATGGCCATATACGTGCAATTTAATTGCCCACAAAAGTCTACTCATATGTCTACGGTACTTTAAAGAAACACTCGAAATATTGTAAGTCCTGCGAGAATTAGTACTACATACACCGAGAAAGGGGATTTACGATCACTAAGCCTTGTCTAGGACCTTGTCTAGGACCTTTTTAATTATATATGGGAAAACTAAAATATTATTGATGAAACCCTAGTAGGGAATAATGATAAGGGTTGTGGTGTTGAGGTACCTTAGCACATACATTTTTAAGTGTGAGTGCACGGTGGAGTGAAGACAGTGTGTCTCTCTGTCAGTGAATGTAGTGTGTCACTGTGTCAGTGAAGAAAAGCTCTTGCACAATTAAGGTGATGTCAATAGAAAGAGCGAAGCCTCTGTGTATATGGAATAATAAGGGCTGTCGTACCGATGTACCATACCACACACAATTTTAAGTGTGAGGGCACGGCGGAGTGGATGCAGTGTGTTACTGTTTCATTGAAGAAAAGCTGTAACTAGGGTGATGTCAATACGCAATAATATGCCTACATATGCATACCTACAGGATATGAAAAGAATGACCCGCTTTACACTGAAGTGGCCGATCCAGTTGTAACAAACATGAATTCCATAATACCCACGTTTTAAAATACATTTATCGCATTTGAATTAGGCGTAGTCGAATAATTTCTCTATGCCTAAGCCAAATCTGAAGCAGGGGTCGTTTTGAATTGAGTTGTGGAAAACTGGTACTGGTTCACTGTGAAATGTGAAAGGGAGAAGGGAGCAGTGACGTCATTTGCCCTCGTAAACTATTGTCATATTATCAGAATCGCAGCAATTTTAAGGGTCGAACTGTAACCATAACCATAATAGATATAAGAAAACATGGCATACTGTGAGAAATACTGTAAACAGCAGAGAGGAAAAGAACGCAATTTCAATATATAGAGAAATACATATTTTATTAATTAATTGGTTCTATCACATTTAAACTTAATACACATTAACATTCCCCTCCTTTATACATAATTCATTCCTATAAAATCTACAATATTCATAAATATATACGAATATTTACATGTCAAACATGGCATTTTACATTTTTTCTCATATCAATACGGTTTATGGTTGAGTTTGACTCTTAAAATTGTTTTAATGCTGAATATATATCCCACTACCCTATGATGACAGAAATGAATAGAATGTCCTCTAGAACACAAATAAGACCCCAAGATTGGCTTTTGTCCAGTCAAATGTTTACTTTGCAGCATGAACAAATTGCGTTTTCGAAATAGATTCCGATGATATATACATGTATATAACTAAATAGAAAGATGCCTCCCCTCTCTCCCAGTAAGGCCATACTTGCGGTCAGTTTGGAGTTATCAAATGCTTAGATTTGAAGTCCAAATATCCAGGCAGTCACTACTTGTGAAGAACTAATCTTCATTGGGTTATGGAGATTTCCTACCAATTCAAAACCGTTGTTCCCAAATACATGACAGAATTCAACGGTGTATCGTACTTGTTGTGATTGTATTTGCAAATGGCAACCAGTTTGGCCAAGTTGCTTCAACTGTTAGTATGACTTTAATGGATTGTTTAGGCATCTTAGTAATACATATTTATAAAATATATTTTACATCATAGTTTGCAATATATTTTCGTAAATCTATCAACAAAGGTGATATTTGTCAAACTTCAAACTACTCGTTTGACAGAACAACATGTGGTTGTATTTGTGTTGTAAATTCTAAGAAACATTCTGTGTTATTGTGTTCTTTTGAGAGACCTCGACCTTGGAATTTCTCTCTTGGTGTTGAAAACTGGACCCTTCATATCAGCCTTATAATGACTCCAACCAGATTATATGGCAATCCTTATAACTATGTAAGTTACGTGTCAAATGTTTATCAGAATGAATAACTAATTATATTTCCAGAACTATAATATAATTGACCACCATTCATAGCATTGATCCTATTTTTTGTACTTTTTTTTATGTAGCGCACAAATAAAAGGTGAGAACCACGTGGGACAGGATGATGCTGACTTTCCTCTGTATGTTGGCTGTAGGATTCGCACGTAAGTCTTTATTTCCTCGATCAGTTTTCGGCGCTATAGCCAATCACGGGAACAGCAAAGTCGCGTACTAAGGCGTATTTTCTTTACATGATAATTGGGTCTGTGGACATCCATAATATACTGGGTATCGCCGTTGCGCCCTAGGGCAGAATTTCTAGGCTACGCCCAGTTCATCTCATGATTAGGTCAAAATTGAAACACCGTATAAACCTGCTCATTTGGGTATGAAATTGAAACTAATGAAATACAGGTGCTGAAATATGTGTTGAAATTGAATATTGTATCATACAAGGCTATTTTAAAGTCATCTAATGTCATCTCGAATTATTCAGTCTCATAGTTTGTGTTTAGCCTATAGTATTCGGTCCGTAGGAGGGCATCTTAGCTTGCTAAGGGCATTTCACGTTTCATTTAACACTACCCTTAGATTTTCGCTGTGATTCGGCATGTATTTCACACGACGCCATCTATCTAGAGGGAGATAATCCCGTTCGAAAGTTGTTCCCAAAGCATGAGGTCAAATGTCGGCCCCATTTAAACGAGCCAATGAAATTATCTGTATTCAAATATTTCTAAGACATGCAAACATGTCAGTTTCACGAGGCGCAAGACTAGGGGAGTCTACGCGAGGCCAAAACGAAGTTGTGCGAATTAGCTATTTTATTTCTCACTCTAGTAGAGCAGGCTTCTTTGTTTATCTTAAGAAAAATCATATTACAAACGGCCTAACATATTTGAAAACAAAATAAATTCGGCGGCAGACCACAGGAAAATGATATGCTTTTTATTTTGTGATGGGGGCACTTCGAGGCCCACCATGGGATCATTTCAATCGATCGCTTTCTGGAGGTGTGTCTTCGCTGTATGAATGTGATTGCACCGATGTCGGATGTAACGGGACCAGTCGGATGTGACCATTTGGGAAACGCCCTATTACACGCAGATAGCACCCGTTACTGCATGCTACGAGCAGAAGTGTCTACGTATGATCGTGCCATGCGTTCGGATGATGTAAGAGGGCCAGTTACTGGCTAATGCAGCAACAACAACATTTTCTTAGATGGCAGATTTTGAGATCGAAAACGAGGCC
Organism: Hanleya hanleyi; assembly: GCA_036873755.1. Lineage (NCBI taxonomy): Eukaryota > Metazoa > Mollusca > Polyplacophora > Lepidopleurida > Hanleyidae > Hanleya > Hanleya hanleyi. The sequence continues at coordinate 39,539 of JAVTVY010007935.1, forward strand.
GGGCTACGTCTGGGGTCAAGAGACAGTCCATTTGCGTACACTTCGCCATCCATAAGATGGCTTGCGAATCGTGAGTCTCCATTATTGCGGAGCGATATCCGGTATATTACGGGATTCTGTTCGGCCTTCATCCGGCAGAGAACAGACTCGAGAAATCTGACAAATTACAGGTTTTCAAACCACTTGGGAAACAGATATAGGCTAGGCTTACAAAATATATAGGTATAAATAACTTTCGTATCACCTAAGAGGTGTGGTAGATCTGTAATTTTCAACAAGTAGGGCATCACATGATTCGAAAATGGCGAGTTACGTTGGGGTTACGTCTGTAGACTTTAGCTGATTGGCTGACGAAGTCACGTGGTATTGATTTCTGGAGATTCCCTCTCGCACTTGCCGAAAGCAGGCTGTAAATGGATACACACGATCCCAGGGTCAGTCTTACCGCGTATAGATGACCGAGATGGTTACAGGTTGGAGACAGTCATGTGGTAAACATGTGGTTCTCATTTGATGCCCCTTACAGCATTCATAAAAAATACCGTTCTCCTGTCTGACAGTTATATACACATTTGCAATGATAATTGGGACATTATCGCAGTAAATTTTATCTTTTCAATTTCTTTTAAAATTTGCTTTCCCAATCTATTTTATCCGGTATTATTTGCTACGGCGAGAAGGGTAGTCATTCTCCACGGTCCATCCATGGAACTTTTGCTGCAAGATCACAAATGTGGTCGTCGACTCAATATTCAGTCGTCGTCCATAATAAAGTCCTAATTCGTATTAACAGCATTATCGCCTAATCAAAGAACATGTACATGTAACTAAAACGCAAACATAGGCTAGCTTAGGACATTAAGATAAACAATCCAAACCAAATGGGGAGGATATGTTTTGTTTTCTGCAAAACCATATCATGTTTCTATTATTTTTTCGCGAAATTCTCGCGAATGATCTTTAATTCAGCAAATCCACGAATTATATTAACTATTTGATTCAATTCAACAAGCTGACCACACCCCAAACTATGTTTTGTTTCCACTAATATTATTTTTTCGTTTTCTTTTTCAGCTGTGTGCTTCGGTGCTGCAGTGGCTGATGGTAAGTATACTTCTCTCGTGTCATCTCTGTTTAATTTGTTAAATAACGTAATGTACAGTACTCTTCGGTAGTGAAAAATGGCTATGTATATCTAAAGATTCTTCTTCTTCATAGAAAAAATATTTTGTCTAGGAATTCATATAATCTAAACTGATGGATTTCCACCCAGTGTTGTCTGGGTGAAGAAGGTATAGCCTGGTCTGGTAACGGATTTATCTTCCTTGTTCCTCTGCTACCGGTGTCGAGAACACCAACATATCGAGAAATTCCAGTCAGAATGTTAGGGGTGTTAACTCTCGTGCGCTAAGCCCACCATGTGTTCGCCAGCAATCACTGCTCAGCATATTAGCTTTCGGCCAATCACAGACAACTGTGTCTTCACCAAAACAGCTGAATTTTGCTCACCTTCAAAAGTGTTTTGACGTAAGGTTTACATGAAAAGTCTATGTAATTATATTTAAAAAAAATATAATTACGTAAGAGTTTTCGAGTAAACCTTTCTCTTTCTGCTGGCGGGTAAAATAAATTTTCCATTGGTAATGCAATCCTCTTTGTTATACCGATTCCGTCGATGAAGCCGTCCTCCTATCCATTTAACATGCGAAACGAGTTCGCTGCACTACGTCTATTAAATGAAATTTTGACGTAATTTTCCAAAACCATAAATTATATTAATTTACACAACAGGAAAGGTGATATAATATAGAAAGTTGGTAGAGGTAAATATATTTCAAGAGACCTACTCTTATGTAGATAAAGCTGTTTATAGCTGTAGCTAGCTACCTCGAGCCATTGGATCAACTGGCGAGCCTAAGCTTCAGTGCAGCGCATGCGCATCACGCATATGTCTCAGTTTCTTGCACATAATAAACCGATGATCAACTATTCCTAATTTTAGCCTGATAATAATTCAGGGGTGATTAGTTCAAACATGGAAAACATAAACATATATTCCCTTAAACAAATTTTCCTTTAATACACAAATAAATGCTTTATCTGATCCGAGTTGCCGTCTCACCTGGCCTATGCACATCTAATATTGTGCATTCACTCTCAGCAAAACCAATGGGCGAGTGTAGCTTAATTCCATGTTAGTGATGCGATTGTTTGTACTTCAGCTGCTAGACAGTCCGATTAAAACCAATATACAAAAAACGCTCACCATCTTTACTTGTCGCTCATGTAGATTTTAGATCAACACCCCGGTGTCCGTGTTCCAAGTAGTGACCAATCACAGAACTTCACTATTTAGGGATGTATGCTTGAAAAGATCAAGGTCAGGCCACAAATGGGGAAGACAGGTTGACCTTGAGATATTATGAACGTATGAATATGTCCTAGAATTGATCGATATATCTAAATTATGTTATTGTTAATTGAATATGATGGTTTCCAGAGAAACTATTAATCTCATGAAACCATCCAAAATATATGAGCAGGTGATATTTACATATACCGTACACCTGTCGCCCCTCGTTGCAAAGTTAGACGGACCATGCGTATGACAGTTATCTGTCGAAAATTGTTGTTGAACACGGAAACTCGGGCTTTGGTCTCAGATCTTATTTTATGTCTGGGTTTAGTCTAGGTTGATATAGGAAATAGAAAAAATGATGAGCCCATATGTCTGTTTTCGTTACTATGAGTTTTCCTGGTTCGCTACTCTTCATATACAGACCTAGGTATACTATCTTACCATTACAAGCGTCTGGTCCGTCAGTCATAATTTAGCCGTTGTCCATTAAAGATTTTCCGCGTCCATAATCTAAAGACCTATTCCAAATTCCATATAACAGCATAAACATTTCATATAGCCCTTTCCGGAAAGTGTCTGGTCTCCCCCTGGTTAACTGCCGCTCTTTAAGATTAGAGGTATTAGAAGCTGCTTCCGGGAAGTAGTCGCCTCGGTTCACTTTTACCAAAGGCACCCGCAATTATTTGGAATAATATATTGGCCAACTATTGTAGAATATTTGATTGAAAAACTATTTTGTTTATATTTTCTACATGAACCAATAGATCGTGTATACGTGTACATTATAAAGATAATTTTCCTTTGGTACCGACCGGAAATTCTCTGCACCAATACGTCCCTGGTGGGAAAAGGGCGATAAAACGCTCTCCGAATTGGGCTATACCATTGTACGTGTGACGCTAATGTCAGTTCTGATGTACGACATCTAATCAAGAAGCGACCGGGGCTGGAAACCAATGCCAAAAGACGACAAGTTCGATAGGTCAAAGTGTGTCACGTGCCTTTAATTTCGGATGATTACTTTGTAGCAAATCAAGTAAGACACTGTGACAGCAGTCGGTTCTCTGATGTACAGATAGCTTTCAACCGACTTTGTTTGTGCCTTTATTCTAATTTGTCGATGTCTTGTCATCAGGTCTGTATAGGCAAAACATGGGTTTACGTGCTGGTAGTTTAATTTTGGAAAAATATTCACTTTCCTACAGGGT